>JACEIK010007889.1:39479-61697 GCA_018107945.1 Datura stramonium
ATTATGATGATGAACATGTTTTCAATATACCCATGTTTATAATCATGTTTTCAATATGAATTGAGTATTTTACAATACGATAAATCTTTGGGCAATGCCCACATGTTTTGGAGTGAAGGCTCCCAATTATCTTTTAGCTTGTGGTATGGTTTGAGTTGAAGCTTCTCATATGCATGACTTCATATTTGAGATGTATTTGATTATTGAGCTTCATCAATAGATGATGTTGAGCTTCATTGAATAACGATGTAGAGCATAGGCAAGTTTTTGGGAGTAGTATCTAGCACCGAGTAGGCTAAGGGTCGATCACTCTATGCCTCAGAACTACGTACCAACGTAGGTTTATACTATTATATATATTACTTCGGGACCTCCCTTGTGAGCTATCCCTGGCCCTATTGGCCCATGAGCTTGATATCGATATCATGGTATTGTCCCTAGCCCAGGCAAGGCTTTGGATGACTCTACCTATTTGAGTATGATAGTTGGGACCACGTAAGCTCTATCAGGGTATGTCAGTTAAAAGAAGATTCTCCCATTGTTCCTCATGATTTCAGTTATGCATATTCATTACTCATGAGATTTACATGTGTATGCATGTTCTAAAGTAGGTTTGACTCAATGTTCAGCTTTAGTTATAAATGTTAGAATTCAGCTTTGAGTCAATCGATTTAGTTATGATGTTATGAAGTTATGTTATGCTATGTTATGATGAGATCATGATTTCAGAAAGAATGCATGCTAGCCCTACTCTCAAATTCTTAATGTCTATGTTTTACTTAATGCACTATCATTAAATGATTTTGCTTACTTAAGCGATTTTACTTACATTACATACTCAGTACATTTCACGTACTGACCACATACTCTACGCTGTATCATTTCATGATACACGACCCGGCTCCCAAATTCATCCCCCTCTTAGTCAGCCTTCTAAGATAGCATTGTTCGTTGTCAGTGAGTCCTCATCTCCCGAGGACTACACTATTCATATTTCCTATATGTATTTCAATTTCAATTTTATCGAGTTAGTTGGGGTCTTGTCCCATCAACTCATCATGTTTAGAGGCTTTTTCAAACATATGGTTATATTCAGCTTCAGATTGTGTATTCTTATGTTATGTTTAACTTAGACTTCCTCTATGATTATCTTGTTGATTCTTCAATTTTATTGATTGAGTTAGATATATGCTTATGCCATAGGTCAACTTGGGGTCTCTTGGGACTCCTTGTCCCATGTTGCGATCCGGGCCTTCATTTGGGTCGTGACAAACTTGGTATCAGAGCAATAGGTTTGAAGTATCCTAGGGTGCCTGAGAGCCACGTTAAGTAGAGTCTTTTTCATTGGTGTGAAGTACGCCACACTTACGATGAAGAGGCTATGAGAAATTTAGGAAATGTTCCCTTTTTTCATGATCTATGTTGTGAATGAAAAGTCTCCTTATCCTTCTAATTCGTGCTATTCGCGATTGCAAAATCATGGCTCCTAGAAGAATGAATGGGAATAGTGAAGACCACGAGGATGGAAATGGAAATTGGCACCAGTAGGCCCCTCCAGTTTAGGAGCGCCAGGCACCGAAGCCAGCTGCCCATGCTGAGTTCCGAGCTGCTATAAAGATGCTTGCGCAAGCCTTGACCTCTTAGGTCAATCAGCAGGTGGTTGGGCATGTTCCGCAAAATGGTAATGCAGCGGCGACTCGAGTAGCGATTTCTTTAGAATGAACCCACCAGAGTTCCATGGGTCAAAAGTAGATGAGGACCCGCATTAGTTCCCAGATGAGGTTGTGAAGATCACGGGGGTGAATGGAGTGGAGTGCACGTAGTTTTCCTCATACCAGTTGAAAGGGGACGCGCATTTATGGTTTCACCAATGGAAGGATAGCAGGGTCGCCGAGGCAGGCCATGTCACTTGGGAAGAGTTCCATGTTGCATTCTTGGATCGATTTTTCCCATGAAATGAGAGAGCTGAAGACAGCTAAGTTCATAAATCCAAAGCAAGGGAGGATGACAGTACAAGAGTATGCTCTCGAGTTCACTCGCTTGTCAAAGTATGCCCCAGAGTTAGTGGTTGATCAGAGGCCGCAGGTGAGCCGATTTGTTCATGGCATGGCGGGCTATTTGGATAAGGATTGTAGGACCTCCATACTTCACCAGGACATGGACTTCCCTTGGATAGTCTTGTACGCCCAGCAGATAGAGGCGACACATCTGAGAGAGAGGGAGGCCAAGAGGGCCAGGACCAATGACCAAAAATTCTCATAGCCGAGGTCAGGAGGTAGGCACTAATAAAAGACCTACCAAAGATCTTCATCCCCATCAACTTCAGTGTTGAGTGTGCCATCAAGGCCTAGGCATGATCAGAGAGGGCAAGTATCAGGCTGTAGGGGTTAGAGCAACAGACCAGCAGATTCTAGTATTCTAGCTTGTTGCAGGTGTGGCCGAGGTCACACGAGTTAGTTTTTAGCAGGTACAGGTGCTTGTTTTGGGTGTGGGAAGCCCGTACATATGCTCAAAGATTACCCAACATTGTGACAGGATGATGATGGGGGTCAAATCCCAGCTCTTAGTTCCACAGCCCCACCGGTACGCTCAACACATCAGGGGGCTTCTACTAGCACAGGTGGCAATCAGTGCCAGAATAACTTCTATGCCTTAGCATCCCGCTAGGAGCAGGAGGTTTCCCTGGATGTAGTCACTAGTATGTTATGAGTTCTCCATCTTGATGTTTATGCTTTGTTAGATCCGGGGGCTACTTTGTCTTTTGTGACACCTTATGTGGCCAGTAGCTTCGGAGTCAGTCCCGAATTCTTGTCAGAACCCTTCTCAGTCTCTACTCCAATAGGTGATTCAGGTATAGCTAGACGGGTATAAGAGGTTGCCCGATGTCAATCCTTCAGAAGGTCACCTCAGCAGATTTGATAAAGTTATCCATGACTGATTTTGATGTTATCCTCAGCATGGATTGTGCTATTTGCATGTTATGCCTCAGTTAATTGTAGAACCCGAGCAGTACAGTTTAGATTTCTGGGTGTGCCAGTTTTATAATGGAAGGGTAGTCCAGTTGTTCCTGTAGGTCGTTTCATTTCCTACCTTAAGGCCAGAAAGATGATATCTAAAGGTTGTGTGTACCATCTAGTTACGGTTAAGGACATTGAGTCTGAGACCTCGACCATCTAATTACGTGAGTAACCATAGGTCTTTCTAGATGATTTATCGATAGTCCCTCCCGAGTGGGAGATCAATTTTGGTGTTGACCTTCTTCCCGACACATAGCCTATATCTATTCCTCCTTACAGAATGGCTCTAGCCGAGCTAAAAGAGTTGAAAGAACAGTTGAAGAACCTGTTAGATAAAGGTTTCATTAGACCGAGCAAGTCCCCATGGGGTGCACCAGTTCTCTTTGTCCAAAAGAAAGATAGCTCTCTTGACATGTGCATTGATTATCAGTAATTGAACAAAGTCACTATAAGAACACGTATCCTCTACCCAGGATTGATGATATATTCAATCAGCTTTAGGGTGCCAAGTGTTTCTCAAATATAGATCTCAGATCCACCTATCATCAGCTTAGAGTTCGGGAGTGTGACATCTCGAAGACAGCGTTCAGGATGCGGTATGGTCATTATGAGTTTGTATTTATGTCTTTTGGACTACCGATTGGTCCTGCAGCTTTTATGGACTTGATGAGCAGGGTGTTCAAGCCGTACCTGGATATCTTCGTGATTGTGTTTATCGATGACATCTTAATATACTCTCGGATCGAGAAGGAGCATACCGCTCATTTGAGGGTAGTGTTGTAGACTCTCAAAGATCGTCAATTATATGCTAAGTTCAGTAAGTGTAAGTTTTGGTTGAACTCCGTAGCATTTTCAGGCCAAGCGGTATCAAACAAAGGCATAACGGTGGACTCTTAGAAAATAGAGGCGGTGAAGAATTGGCCTCGACTGGTGAATCCTTCGATATTCGGAGCTTCTTGGGTTTAGATGGCTATTATCGGAGATTTGTTGAAGGTTTCTCATCGATTGCAGCACCTTTGACCAAATTTACCCAAAAAACGGTGAAATTCCAATGGTCGGAGGCTTGTGAGAAGAGCTTCCAAAAAGTTGAAGAGCCGACTTACTTCAGCACTGGTGTTAACTCTATCGGAGGGTACCGATGGGTTCGTGATGTATTATGATGCTTCAAGGATCAGACTTGGGTGTTTGTTGATGTAGCATGGGAAGGTTATAGCATATGCCTCTAAGCAGTTGAAAGTTCATGAGAAGAATTACCCGACCCATGATCTTGAATTGGCCGCGGTGGTATTCGTCTTGAAGATATGGAGACATTATTTGTACGAGGTTCACGTGGATGTGTTTACGAACCATAAGAGCTTACAATATGTGTTTACTCAGAAGGATCTCAATCTTCGTCAAAAAAGGTTGTTGGAGCTACTCAAGGACTACAACAAGAATGTCCTTTATCATCCGGGTAAGGTCAACGTAGTAGCGGACGCACTTAGTAGGCTCTCTATGGAGAGTGTGTCCCATATGGATGAGGTGAAGAAGGATTTGGTGAAGGATATGTATCAACTCGCAAGGTTGGGAGTTAGGTTGGTTGACTTAACCGATGCTGGTGTTGTGGTTTAGAATGGATCAGAGTCATTCTTGGTGAGTCATATAAAAGCTAGGCAAGATGAGGACCTGATTTTGGTAAAGTTAAAGGAAGCCATTCAGAATCAGAAGGGAGAGGCCTTTTCAAAAGGGGGAGATGGTGTGCCTCAGTATCAGGGTGGGCTATGTCTTTCAGATGTTGATGATTTGAGGAGTCGGATGATGCACGAAGCTCATGGATCTAAGTATTCTATCCATCTAGGTGCCACCAAGATGTACCGTGACTTACGAGAAGTCTATTGGTGGAATGACATGAAGAAGGATATCGCAGAATTCGTAGCAACGTGCCCAAACTGTCAGCAAGTGAAGGTTGAGCACTAGAGATCGGGAGGCATGCTTCAAGATATCAGTATTCCTACTTGAAAGTGGGAAGAAATCAATTTGGACTTCATCACAGGTTTTCCTCGCACTCGCCGGCACTATGATTCTATTTGGGTTGTGGTAGACAGGTTGACCAATGACGCTCATTTTCTACTAGTTAAAACCATGGATTTTGTGGAGGATTATGCCAAACATCATATACGAGAACTAGTTCGATTGCATGGAGTGCCCTTATCCATCATCTTAGACAGAGGTACTCAATTTACCTCAGTTTTGGAGGTCATTTCAAAAAGGGCTTGGTACACAAGTTAAGCTCAACACAACGTTCACCAGAATTAGATGTTCAAGCGGAGCAGACAATTCAGACTCTCGAAGACATGTTGAGAACAAGCATGATTGACTTCAGAGGTAGCTAGGATGAGCATTTGCCTCTTATCGAGTTTGCATACAATAACAACTATCATTCCAGCATCCACATGGCACCGTTTGAGGCTCTTTATGGGAGAAGGTGTAGGTCGCCCATTAGATGGCTTGAGGTTGGTGAAGTGGTGATGATAGGACCAGATTCGGTTCATGAGGCGAAGGAGAAGGTTCAGTTAATAAGGGACAGGTTGAAAACTGCTCACAGTCGCCAAAAGTCCTATGCTGACGTGATAAGGAGAGAATTAGAATTCGAGGTCGATGATTGGGTATTTCTGAAGGTGTCTCCCATGAAGTGAGGTTTGGAAAGAAGGGGAAACTTAGTCTCCGCTATGTTGGCCATACTGGATCGTGAGATGTGTTGGCAAGGTGTCCTATGAGTTGGAGTTACCCTCAAAATTAGCTTATGTACATCCTGTATTCCATGTGTCTCTCTTGAAGAAGTGTTTGGGTGATCCAGCTCTAGTTGTCCTGGTGGATAGTGTTGGTGTAAAAGACAGCCTCAATTATGAGGAGGTTCCGGTGGAAATACTGGATCATCAAGTTCAAAGGCTAAGGAACAAAGAACTAGCTTCAGTTAAAGTGTTATGGAGGAATCAGCGTGTTGAGGGAGCTATGTGGGAAGCCGAAGTGGATGTGATGGCTAGATGCTCACATTTATTCTGTATCGTCTCAGTTCCAGCTTGAGGTATCAGTTTTGACCTAAAACTTTACTTAGTTTTCATGTTCAGTCCATGTGCCCAAGTTTCTTTTATGTATATAAACGTATGTATGATTCGTGAATTCAGTTCAACTATGTAGTTTGAATTGGAGGTAGTTATTTCGTCACTTTTCGGTTTAAATGATCAGTATTTGAATATAATAATTGCATTTCTCTACTTTTTTATATGTATTCAAACATTTGGGGATGAATGTCCCCAAGGGGGACATATTGTTATACCCCAGAAACCCAAAGATCAGACTTGGAAGTTGAAATGGATAAAAATTAAAATCTGGCACCAGGCATCAAGACGGGTCATGAGGTGACCCATGAGAGGAGCCCACGAGTCGTGATGTGACTCATGGAGAGACCCAGGGAATGAATTTGAAATTTTAGAAATGAGATCCCCACGGGCATGACCACGAGTCATGGTCAGGCCCCAAGAGTCGTGGGGGTGGATGAGTAAGAAAAGAGAAGGAAGGGAGACAGTGTACCTGACGGGAGGACCCCAGGGGTCGTGATCAGTCCCCACGATTCGTGGGAACAGTCGTGACCAAGCAGGGAATGATTTTGTTGAAGTGGCAGTGCACATCACGGATGGTGACCACGAGTCGTGGTCATCAGGTCACAAGTCGTTATGTCTTCTGTTATGAGCCGAAGAGACCTGTTGAGCAATGTACTTCACGGATCAATCCATGAGTCATGGTCAGAGGGGATGGATCGTTACATCTCTCGTTAGGACTACCTGACAGTTATTCCTGCGAATTTAGTAAGGGCTATTTCATAATTCCTATGCTTCTAAGGCCTAAACTACGTCGTTTTGAGTTATGAATAGTAACTTTAAAAGGGGTTAAGTTCATTTTAGGCCTAATTCATTCATGCATGTAAGGTAGAATACTGAGAGGGTGATCAAGCCTAGCATTCTTCAATTTCTCTTCAAATTCCCATTGGGCATCTAAAGAACTGTAAGAATCAGCTACCAGCGGGTATGTAGGGTTATGAATGGGTGATTCCTTTCACACCCATGCCCAAGTCCTTTCTAAATCATGAATGTTCTATGGCTAATCTATGGGGTTTTAACCCAGATGCATGAATTTCCTAATTCTCTTCGTGGGTATGATTTGATTATGTTTCTATTACTCAATTATGGAGCATGCGCAAATTTTATAATGTTTTCAAGTAAAAATCATGTTTCTAGCTTTATGAATTAAAAAGCCCATTGATAAAAAGTTCATTAAAGATGACATTTGTGACGAATGTATGATGATGATGAGTTATTATGAATAAAAGCATGTTTTCAAGTTTCCCATGTTTATAATCATGTTTTCAATATGAATTGAGTATTTTCAAATATGATATAGCTTTGGGCAATGCCCACATGTTCAAAGTATGATTGATGATTTCTCGAATTAAGCTTACCACATGGTTTTGGAGTGAAGACTCCCAATTATCTTTCAGCTTTTGGTATGGTTTGAGTTGAAGCTTCTCATATGCATCATTTCATATTTGAGATGTATTTGATTATTGAGCTTCGTCAATAGACTGTTGAGCTTCCTTGAATAACGATGTAGAGCATATGCATGTTTTTGGGAGTGGTGTCTAGCACCGAGTAGGCTAAGACTCTATCACCCTAGGCCTCAAAACTACGCGCCAACGTAGGTTTATACGATTATATATATTACTTCGGTACCTCCCTTGTGAGCTATCCCTGACCCTATTGGCCCATGAGCTTGATATCGATATTATGGTATCGTCCCTAGTCCTGGCAAGGCTTTGGACGACTCTACCCACTTGAGTGTGGTAGTTGGAACCACGTAAGCTCTATCGGGGTATGTCGGTTAAAAGATGAGTCTCCCATTTTTCCTCATGATTTTAGGTATGCATATTCATTACTCATGAGATTTACATGTGTATGCGTGTTCTAAAGCAGGTTTGACTCAATGTTCAACTTTTGTTATAAATGTCAGAATTCAGCTTTGTGTCAATCGCTTCAGTTATGATGTTATGAAGTAATGTTATGCTATGTTATGATGAGATCATGATTTTATAAAGAATGTATGCAAGACCTACTCTCAGATTCTTAATGTTTATGTTTTACTTAATTCATTGTCTTTAAATGATTTTGCTTACTTAAGCGGTTTTACTTACCTTACATACTCGGTACATTCCATGTACTGACCGCATACTCCATGTTGTGTCATTTCATTATACAAGACCCGGCTCCCAGCTTTAACCCCGCTCTTAGTCAGCCTTCTGAGATAACATCATTCTTTGTTGGTGTGTCCTCATCTCCCGAGGACTTGACTGTTCAGATTTTCTATATGTATTTCAGTTTTAGTTTTGTCGAGTTATTTGCGGTCTTGTCCCATCAAATCATCATGTTTAGAGGCTTTTCAGACATATGGTTGTATTCAGCTTCAAATTGTGTATTCTGATGTTACGTTTAACATAGACTTCAACAATGATTTTCTTATTGATTCTTCTATTTTATTGATCGAGTTAGACGCATGCTTATGACATGGGTTGACTTGGGGTCTCTTGGATCTCCTTGTACCGTGTCGCAATCTGGGCTTCCGTTCGAGTCGTGACAAAAAATGTGACCTAACGACTCATTAGGCTACTTGATGAGTCATCAGGTACCACCCAATACCACTAGAAAGAAATTTCATTTCTATGAAGTTTTCTTGATGCCTCCACTTAACGATTCATCATGACACCTAACCAATCGTTAACACCCTAAAAACTCCAACTTTTCACCATCTTCTTGCACTTAAAGGGTCACATAATGACCTATCTAGTGGCTTAACGGGTTATTTGACGACTCGTTCTATGACCTGGTGCAGATTTTCCTATCTTCTTCCTTTCGTTCCTCGGGTCTAATCAAGGGGACTTTTGGGTTATTACATTTTGAAGTAGGTCATCTAGTATTGAGGCGCATCGTCCCCCACCAGGTTGAAGTGAAAGACAAGTTCTCTCCAAACAAGCAAGGGTCGTCGATTGTGAAGAGGGTATTACCCAATAGAACTTTATATTTGACGGATATAGAAGGCAAAATGACAGAAATTGCTATCAACGATGATGCTATAAAAAGATATTATATATGATCCTTATTTTCCATAATTAGATTTATATTGCTTTGTACTTGATATTTCGAAGTTTGATATGGAAAAGGCATTTTATTCTACTATCCAAAATATTATGTCATTCCTTTTGAGCTTTAGTTTATTTTCTTTTCTATCCCTCTTTCATAATCACAATGGATTAAAAAAATAAAGAGAAGAAAACAAAGAAAAAAGAAGAAAAAAGTCAAAAGTTAATCAATCATGTTACATGAACTATGTCTAACTTGATTCTTGTCTCGACATTGGATGCATTGAGTATATAAGGTAAGAAAAATATAATAGTAAAATAGTAAAATAAGATCACGATTATAAGGTAAACTTAAATCATGAGTTTCAGATCATAAACGTAGTATAATGGCTCTGCGGTTCATAAAGCTAATCATGACTAAATTCACAAGTAAAGCCTCATAAAGCGTATATAGAGAAAAGATAGCGTAGTTGTAAAGTCATAAGTCATGAACATATTTACACATAGAAAATCAAGGAACAATGGGAGATTTTAATAANTTTTCCCATTTCACACTCCCCTCCGCGACAAATCCCCTAAAATCCCTCCATAGAGAAAAGATAGCGTAGTTGTAAAGTCATAAGTCATGAACATATTTACACATAGAAAATCAAGGAACAATGGGAGATTTTAATAACAGACATACTCCACGTGAGCACACATGGAGCCTAGCTTGTAATCCTAGCTGGGAGGTGTATCCATACCTTTCCAAGGGCATGCACCATGATGGCATAATATCACTCATGGGAGGCTCATTTGGGCATGGGAGACACTTTCATGGAGGACCAGATCATGGATTCGGTGGCATGTAGTTCTGAGACCTGGGAGCGCTTGAACCCCAGCCTACTCGGTGTTAAATACTACTCTCAAAACATATATAGTGCTCAAATCATAATCATGAACAAATATTTTACATGAGCTAGTTTAAATCATGAAACTCATAATATCTTAACATAGTTGAATAATCCCTTAAAAAATGCTAAAGATTGGCCATGATACATAAACATGAGATTCGCGAAATTGGTGAATACTTGAATAAACTGTCATAACATGAAATCATAGGTTCATAAGCTTGAAATTTATAAGATCATACATAATTGGGTAAAATCATCGTAAACTTGAAAACATAGATTCATGAGAGTTCTTAGTTGAAAGCATGTAACATTATCATAAAACATGGCTTGAATCATAAGAAACTTGAAATAATAAGGGGATCATAGTGTTTCATTCAATTCGGGTCTAACCCTAGAAATTTCCAATTTGAAACATGAAGATTGGAGATCATGGAATTGAACTTGAAAAGGCCATGAGAGTGCAACGAATCTCCTATTCATAACCCTAAATACCTGGGCGTGATGATTCCTTAACTTGTCTTAAAGATCCAAGAGGAATTTGAGATCAAGAGGATAAAGAACCCTTGCTTTTCCTTGAGGGAATTTGATCTTCACTTAGAGGTGTTAGGAGTAAAATAAGGATTAGGAAAGAATAAAACCATATAATATACCCTCTTAGGAGCTTAAAACGACTTAGTTTAGGAGTTATGAATATAGGAAGTACGAAAATACCCTTAATGACTCAGCTTCAAAAATCATTCAGACAAAGTTGATGGGTTACATAACAAACCATTAGGAAACTGACAAGTTTTCAAGTTCCATCCATGATCACTGGACAGATTCCCAACTTTTTTATCTTTTCTTGACACCTCTGCTTAATGATTTGTTATGATGGTTGGTACTGATGGTTGTTTTGGGTGTGGGAAGCCCGGACATATTCTCAAAGATTATCCTTCAGCTAGGAAGGTTGACAATAGAGGTCATGCCCTAGCTAACACTTCAACAACTCCAGTAGCTCACCCATCTCAACAGGGTGCCTCTTCTAGTACAGGTGGCGAGCAGTGTAGAATAGGCTCTATGCACTATCTTGATGTGTACTGATGCGTTACGACTATTCCATCTTGATGTGTATGCATTGTTACATCCAAGAGCTACTTCATCTTTCGTGATTCCTTATGTTGCTGTTAGTTTTGGAGTCAGTCCTAAAATTCTATCAGAACCTTTCTCAGTCTCTACTCCTATCTGTGAGTTAGTTTTAGATCGATCTGTATACAGAAATTGCTCCGTCAGGATTCTTCAAAAAGTCACCTCAACCGAATTAGTGGAGCTAGATATGAACAATTTTGATGTTATATTTGGTATGGATTGGTTACTTGCATGTTATGCCTCAATCAACTGTAGAACCCGTATGATAGAGTTTCGAATTTTGGGTGAACCCTTCCTTAGAGTGGAAGGGTCATTCAGCTATGCCTGTAGTTCACTTTGTTTCATATATCAAGGCCAGGAAGATGATTTCCAAGGTATGTATGTATCATCTAATTCGGGTCAAGGATTTTACATCCGAGAGCCCAACTCTTTAGTTAGTTCCTATAGTATGTGAGTATCCAGAGGTTTTTCCAAATGATCTACCAGGAATCCCTCCTGAGTGGGAGATTAACTTTGGTATTGACCTTCTCCCTGATACACAACCCATATTCATTCCTCCTTACAAAATGGCTCCAGCTGAGCTAAAGGATTTGAAAGAGCAGTTGAAGGATCTCGTAGATAAGGGTTTCATTAAACCTAGAAAATCCCTATAGGGTGCTCCAGTTCACTTTTTTTGGATGAATGATGGTTCCCTTAGGATGTGTATTGATTATCGACAGTTTAACAAGGTCACAATCAAGAATAATAATCCCCTCCCTGGGATTGATGACTTATTTGACCAGCTTCAGGGTGCTAAGTGCATTTCAAAGATAGACCTCAGATCCAACTATCATCAACTCAGAGTTAGGAAGAGTGACATTCCGAAGACAAACTTCAGGACTTGGTATGTTCACTATGAGTTTGTAGTTATGTCTTTTGGACTAGCGAATGCTCCTATATCTTTTATAGATTTGATGAATAGGGTGTTCAAGCAATATTTAGATATGTTCGTGACTGTCTTCATAGATGATTTACTCGTATACTCTTAAAGAGGGGAGGGGCATGCCACACATTTAAGGAATGTGCAGCAGACTCTCAAGGATCACCAGTTGTTTGCTAAATTCAGCAAGTGTAAGTTTTGGCTGAACTCAATAGCATTTTTAGGCCATGCAGTGTCTAGAAAGGGTGTGCAGGTTAACTCTCAAAAGATAGAAGCAGTGAAGAATTGGCCTAGACCTGTCAATCCTACAGCTATTAGGAGCTTTTTGTGTTTAGCCAGCTGTTACAGGAGGTTTATAAAGGGATTTTCATCTATTGCAGCACAATTGACTAAGTTGACCCAGAAGAAGGTCACATTTTAGTGGTCAGATTCTTGTGAGATGAGTTTTCAGGAGTTAAAGACTCGACTCACTTTAGCCCCAGTTTAACCCTGTCGGAGGGCACAATGGTTTTGTTGTGTGTTGTGGTGCCTCTAGGGTTGGTCTTAGTTGTGTATTGATGTAGCCTGGTAAGTTCATTGTTTGTGCCTCTAGATAGCTTAAAAGTCATGAGAAGAATTACCCGATGCACGACTTAGAGTTGGCAGCTGTGCTATTTGCGTTGAATATTTGGAGGCACTACTTGTATGGAGTACATGTGGAGGTGTTCACAGACCACAACATCCTTCAATACGTGTTTACTAATAAGGACCTGAATTTGCGGTAAAGGAGATGGATAGAAATTCTAAAGGACTATGACATGAGTGTCCTTTATCATCCGGGCAAGCCAATGTAGTGGCGGATGCACTTAGTAGATTGTCCATGGAGAGTGTCTCTCATGTCGAGAACGGGAGAAAAGAGTTACAAAAGGATGTCCATAGGCTTGTTTATCTAGGGTTTCACCTTGTTGACTTGGAAGATAGTGGTGTCATTATTCAGAATGGGTCATAATCTTCATTCGTGACCGAGGTCAAGGCTAGACAAAATGAGGATCCCATCTTGGTAAAGTTGAAGGATTCAGTCCAAAATCAAAAAGTGGAGGTTTTCTCCCAAGGGGGAGATTTTGCACTCTAATACCAGGGTCGATTGTGTGTACCCGTTGTAGATTACTTGAGAGAGTAGATATTGAGCGAGCCTGATGGCTCTCAGTATTCTATCCATCCAGGTGCCACCAAGATGTACCGAGATATACGGAAAGTCTTTTGGTGGAATGGAATGAAGGACATAGTGGGGTTTGTGGATAAGTATCCAAATTGCAAAAAGGTGAAAGTTGAGCATCAGAGACTTATGGGTATGCTTCAGGATATTAGCATTCCTACTTACCAGTGGGAAGAGATCAATATGGTCTTTTTTATAGGATTACCTCGTACTCGTCGATAGTATGACTCTGTGTAGGTGATTGTGGACAGGTTTACCAAATCAGCCTATTTCTTACTGATCAAAATTATTGATTCAACTGAGGGTTATGTTGGTTGTAAATTTGAGAGTTAGTTTGGTTGTCAATTCACCTCTCAATATTGGAGATCATTTCAGAAGAACTTGATACTCAGGTGAAGCTTGGCACAACTTTTCACCGTCAGACATATGGTCAAGCCGAGCAAAACATTCAAATTCTTGAGGATATGTTGAGAGAGTATGTCATTGATTTCAAGGGTGTTTGAGATGATCACTTGCCTCTCATAAAGTTTACCTACAATAACAGTTACCACTCCAGCATTCAGATGGCTATGTTTCAGGCTCTTTACGGTCGAAGGTGTAGATTACATATTGGATGGTCTGAAGTGGGTGAGGCTATATTGATAGGGTCAGATTCAGTCCATGAGGCGATGGAGAAAGTTCAACTTATTAGAGAAAGGCTAAAAACAAATCAGAATCATCAAAAATCTTATGCAGATATAATGCAGAGGAAGCTACAGTTTGAGGTTGATGATTAGGTATTTCCGAAGGTGTCTCCTATGAAGGGAGTGATGAGGTTCAGAAAGAAGGGGAAGCTCAGTCCCCATTATATTGGTCCTTATATAATTCTGAGGCGAGTTGGCAAGGTGGCCTATGATTTGGAGCTACCAGTGGAGCTAGCTTCGGTACACCTAGTTTTCTATGTATCACTATTGAAGAAGTGCATTGGTAACCCGACCTTAGTTGTTCTGATGGAGAGCATAGATGTGAAAGATAGTATTATCTATGAAGATGTGCCAGTTGAGATCCTTGATCATCAGGTTCGGAAGTTGAGGGACAAGGAAGTAGCTTTAGTGAAGTCTTTATGGATAAATCATCATTTTGAGGAAGCTACGTGGGAAGCTAAAGCAGATATGATGGCTAGATACCCGCATCTTTTCCGTTCCGGCACAGTTCAAGCATGAGGTACCAGTTTCATCCATAGCACTCTATTCAGTTTCATATCAAGTTCATGTATATCAATTCCCTTCATATCACAGCATGCATGTATGTTTCATGAATTCAGTTTAGTAATGTATCTTAGTCCGAAGTCAGTCACTCCGTCAGTTTTCAGCTTCAATTATTCAATTTTGGGATTTCAGTTATTTCCCTAAACTATTCGTATGTTTAATATACATTCAAGGATGAATGTTCCCAAGGGAGAGATAATGTAACACCCCAAAAGTCCCTACAATCAAGCCTTAGACTTATAGAAAAATCAGCAAAAAAATATGCAAATCCCTCAAACCACGACTCGATGTCACGAGTCGTAAGGGGAGTCGTGGTTAGGTTATGAAGTTCCATCTCCCATACCATGAGTCCACACCACGAGTCATAAGGGGAGTCGTGGTTAGGTTATAGAGTTCCATCTCCCATACCATGAGTCCACACCATAAGTCGTAGTCACAGTACGACTTGTAGGTTGATGTAACGAGTCATGGTTAGGGGTCATGATGAGCTACTGGTTTTCAGATCTTGAACTAACAAGACAAGGTATGACTAAGTTTTTGGTGTGATGGGTCGTGGAATGTAGTCATGATTTGGATCTGTCGAGGGAAAGGGTGATTTCATGAGTCAAGGTATGACTCTTTATAGGAAACAATGAGTTGTGGAAGGTCTGCATGGTTAGAATCAGAGAGTTGGAAATTTGGAATGACTGGCAATGGAAGGACACCACGAGTCGTGGTTTGCAGATACAACTCGTGGTATGAGTCGTGGTGACTAGCAATGTGTTTTTCCCTATCGATTCATTAAGGGTTTTTTTGAAATTTCTAAGTTCTTAAGTCCTAAACCACGTCATTAAATCTTGGGAATGATTTCTTTAAGGGGAATATTCACCCTAGAACTCTCATTCTACTTCTAACACTCTAATTTGAAGATCAAAATCCCTCAAGGCTCTCAAGAATAAGCTAGGGTTCTTCAGTCTCATCCTCTCCAGTTCTCTTTGGGTTTCAAGCTAAGTCAAGAAACTAGTGAATCAAGGTATGTGGGGTTCTTCAATGAGGGGTTATTCCACCCTCATTCTCTTCTCCAACGGAAATCATGATCTCCCATTTCCTCATGCCCTAATTTTGAATTTCTAGGGATTTATTGGGTATTGTTGAATTCCTCTGTGATTCTCCTATGGGTTTAGCTATTTTGATCAAATGGATGATTCTATGATTAGGTTTTTTTATTTCTATCAAGTCCTTCATGAAATTACTACCAAGAATGATTATGAACTCCTAGGGTTAAATTCCCTCTTATTGAAATCCCATGATTTTCATATGATATCAACTCTCAAATTTTAAGTTATGTATTATGATCATGATATATGATTTTATTTCAAGAACCATTCATGAATTTATGAAATTCAAGTATGATGACTTTCTCAAGTATGCATAGCTTTTACAAGTATCATGTTTATGTTTATGGCCGGTTCACGTGCCTCTTTCATGGCTAGTTCACGTATTTCAAGAATATTCATGTATCTTATGATTTTAACTTGTCCATGTATTTCAAGTATGTTTCATGATTCCTCTATGAGCCATGTGCATGTTTCAATTAATTTTACAAATTTTAGTTGTTTAATTCTTCAAACCATTCTCCATTTTATTCCTTATGTTGGAATAGTAAAATAAAGTATAACCTTATAATGATTGATCTGACAAGTCTCTGAGCGATCGATAATCGGACTTCTAGTCCTATATTACTTGACGACCACATGCGTTTGCGTCCTCTTGGGCGACATCATATGTCTAATTCCAGCCAATCTCCCGATCTTCCTACGTGGAACCTTCTAACCGTAGATGCAATTGTTCCACACACATGTCCCTGTTTGTCTTCCAGTAGATTACTTTCAGTTCAATTCCTTCAACTTCTTAGTTTCAATAAAATGCTTGTATGAAAGAAGAGAAAAGGCATAAACCTTTCTAAATTATATTAAAACAAACCAATAACTCATGCTTAAGGAACAAATGAGTTGGTAAATTACCAAATAATCACCCTTTTGTGTGCATTTGTATATTATAGTGATCCTTCTGCTTTTAGAAAAGGTAATTGATTTGTGTTGAACCATTATATGTTGGTAGTTATGGGAGATATATGACTTTGAACTAAATATATAGGGGAGTAAATGAAACGTTGATTTGATGATCTAGTGGTTGATTAGGGATATCACATAAGCTACAAACCTACTTCAGTTGTAAAAGGACGTAAATGTGTGATATCGGGGGTCTTTGATATTTAAGCTTGAAGATAAATAATATTTTGAAGTCGTTGAATCATTTGAAGAGAAACCCCATTATTCTGTTGGAGGATATTTAATAAAAATAGTTTGGAAAAAAGAATAAAGATTTGACTAATTTAGAGATGTGCCCCACTTTCTTTTCTAAGGACCAGTAGTTTGAAATAGTGAGAAGACCAAACCCTTAAGTAGGATTGCTAAGTATCTTACTGGAATAATAATTAGGTCTTGTCTTGAAAGTCCTTCATAATGGTATATTTGCAAAATTTTATGCATGCCTTGTATCTGGCGGTCCTCTGATTAATTCTTCAAACCTTAAGAGAATCAGTTGGCACCTATCCCAATTCTTGTTATGGGAAACTAAAATCAACAGCATCACCTGCAGAGTTCAACTACAATTGTTTATATAATGCAATCAAGTTATTATAATAAGGTAATGTGAATAAAGGAAGTTGAAATTATAGATAAAGTTGTTTGGCTTATGCTGATTTGAACACAATGGCTCAAATGATGTCTCATAATTTTAGTCCGTGTGATTGACAACACGACTTGAAAATGTAGAAAAAGTGTTAAGAATCATAATATAAATTCGGATATAAAGTGAGGAGTGAAGCCATGTAGCTTGTTATGGTAAGGCTGAGTTAGGCTTAATTATGCCTTTTTCCAAGATCTGTAGTCTTAATTGCTCTCTTGGTGACTTTGTTTTTTTATTATTTATATTATATAGTAGGGAAAGGGAAAAGGGGGAGGGTATTATAAGATGAAAAATTAGAACCTCTCCAACAAGGTGAAAGTTTATGTAACCAACCAACTTAGCTACTAAAATCCCCCTTGGTAACATTGTTTCTCCTGCATTCGAAGAAATAATATTAGTTTGGGTGACTAATCTATGTTGGCTTGGGCTTGTTTCCTTGATTCTTCTTCCTATGATTGACTTATGAATGCATTCGATCATTGGGATATACAAGATTACATGTCTATCCTTTACTTTAGTCCTTCCTCTTGATATGCAACCTTGGTGGAATTTTGAGGACTCCTTTGAAAATTCAGCCCTGGTTACATGTTTCAAAACAACTCTCATGCTTATTTGTAAAAAGAAGAATCATACCACCTTATGGCCAATATGATTACCAGCCAAAGGGCAAAAAAAGGTTGAATGCAACTCTATCAATAAATTTTTTGCTGATTTTGAATATATTCTCTAAAAAACAATTTCCCAGTTTCTACCTATGGGATGATTAAAATATTTGGGTAACATGATCGTGCCCACAAGGACCTTAGGTATCTTGCTAATGAAAGATTTAGGTCATACAAAGTTCATTACAATGACAATCATTTGAGTTTTTATTACAAATGGAGAAAAAAACCTTACATGGGGTTTCTTAAATATCCCACCTTAAGGGATATGTCAAAAGAAGTTAATTTACAAGAAAAATATGTGATTACAAGGAAAAGATAGAAATAATTCTATACATAGGCTTTTTGCAAATTTAGTGCAAACTTTCCTAGTGGTGAATGTTTTCTTCAAAAATAATTTCCCCTATTTAGAACATCATGATCTTACTCTCAAACAACAAATATGGTATCTCTCAAGGAACGTCCCTCAGTTGATCAACTGATCGTCAATCAAGTTTTCAATCTTCTAATTGAGGTTAAAACATCCCGCAATGTTGTTCCTAGCTACACCAGAATGATAACACATCTTTGATCATCTTTGTACCAAATATTCAAAGGATTGTTTGGCATTCCTTCTATCAGGGAAAGGACCCCTGCTACCTTAAGACTTTTTATGCTAATTCTGAGATTCCTCTAATTGCTGAATACATTGGGAGGCTTCGAAAATCTTTGATGAGGTGTGTTGTTTCTTATATTTGGAGGGGTTCTTTAGTCTCACCTGCCTTGTCTTTTGTCAAATCTTGTATCTTTTGTTGAAGTTTAATGCAACTTTTCTTTATCATGGCTCACCATCCCTAAATGATAGGCGCATCATTGGTCAGTACTGTACAACTAATTCAATGGATTGATTGGCTTCTTTCAATTTGGTAGAGTATACTTGCTGCTTTCAATCTTTCATAAAGGTGAGTCTGGGATTTTGTTGATGGTATGGAATTCCTTAGATGTAAATTGTTTTGATGGGATTTTGATATGTATTTTTATGGGATTTTGATATGTATTTTTATAAGTGGGAGTACAAGATTTCTGATAAATTTATTTGAGGTAATAAACAGGGTGCAAATTATGTAGAGGTGAATGATAGATCTTTTGTGGATGTAACATATATGAATTTTTGGTAGTCTTGATGGACTCTAAGTAGATATTATATTTTAATAATACTAATGAATTTCCAATAGCTTCACAGACATTTTAAATTTGATCATGATTCAATGGTGCAAAGTAATATCGGAGCTATTTACAGATGGTTGATTTTTTGGGACAGACAACTTTTTTTAGTATTTGGTTTACTGTACCTCTTTTTGTTGTTCAGTGATCTTCGGGGTCAAATGAGCAATGAGCTTAAACTTTTGTGTGTCAGTTCCTTGGCTGGAAGTTTCGAAGCCCTACAAAGTTATAGACGTCATCCTTATTTCCTCTTAAGTAGAACTGATCACTTTTCCATTTCTTTACCTGAGATATGCTCGAGAAAGGATAGTACCGTTGCCTTGGATCTAGTAAAGTAGGTCTTTTTGTTTTTCCAATAGAAACTTATCCTTTCTCCTAAGAAAAGAAAAACTCAAAAGGTAAACATGTTAGTTTGTTATCAATAATATTTAAATCAAGATAATGTACATAAGTAAATCAATCAACATTTGATCTATTTGAGTTAAATTAATCAAATATTTGAGGGTTAAGAGACTCTTAAAAAATTACTGATTGGATAGGATTTTGAGCATTTTGATTGACTTGATAAGTTCAGATATGACAAGTTTTATGAGGTTTTTATGGAGGACCAACAAGTTTTGATATAGTTTGAGGCTAGGTTCATCAACCCCCGCCCCCATGTTAGTTTTTAGTACAATATCTCATTATTATATTGATGGTTCTCTTCTATGTGTTCCAAAATGCAAGATAGGGAAGCAGATCTTACAAAGGAAAGTGATAGAGCCTTAAGTAGACGTCCAAGCCATGAAAATTAGACACGTTGTAGTTTGCTCTACAAAGAAATGCTTAGGGGAATTCTACCCAAATACCACTCGTTTCTTACGAGTCCCTACGCAGGACATAGGTTAGGAAAGTCTTAATATAAGAAAATAAAATTAAAGACAACATTGTTGGAAAAACATAAACCTAGAGGCACCCAAAAGGTGATCCTCCTTGGATCATTGTAAATTGCTAACCTAAACTGCCTTGGGCGGCCTATCCTTCTTACTAGTCATTAGTGGGGAGCTCTACTATGATCTCCCCAGTGTGGACTATGTTTTCCATATGGTGTTTGTATGTATGACATTCATAGATGCAGTGCCCCGATATCCCGTTGTGGTAGGGATAAGTGTTTGTTGTTTTCTACCTTTTCAAAGTCCTTCCTCTCTTCCTTAGGGGTTCTATCACCCCATCACTAATTAAATTTTTTAAGAGCCCAGTGTACAAGTCATTGAAAATGGTGAATTCATGATGCCAAATATAGGGTTCATGGATTATCGTAGTTGGTGCTCCCACTAAAGCTTTTCACAAGTTAACATGGTGCATGTCCCCCTTATGTAGATAATCTAACCGCTATTGATCATTTCACGTATCTTAACTCCCTAAATCCAATATTCATCTATGGAATGTCCTGACATGCCAAGATGATAGTCATATCTCTTTTAGATGTTGTTGAAGGTCTAGTCGGGGTCTCTAACAGTGAATAATGTTCCTATTGATCTCAATGTCTCAAAGATTTTTGAGAGGCACTTGATTATGAGGTAGATGTTGTAAGGGACAGAATAGGCCCTGACCATGATGGAACCTATTCCTCTTTTAATGTTAGTGATGTTCTTAATTAGATTCGAGCCCTAGAGCTACCATGCCTTGAATCTAGACCTAGGGCATAAATCGACAAGTAGACCACTTTTGTGATCCAAGCGACTCTAGGCCTATCTTACTACTATTTATATCTTAATAAACAATGTAGAAGCTTAATACATAAGTTAGCTTAATATAATAAAAGAGAGGTTATCATATAACTGAAATAAATATTAAGAAGTAACATTATTGATTCAATAACTACTCTATCTATGAATCCTCTAAAATAGAGATGGGTGTTGGGACATAGTTCTAATAGCTACCTCAAGCTCTATAAATAAAAATACTCGATAAAAAATGCAACACTCTGGATGTAGAAGGCCTCACCAAATATAAGGATGAAGTAAAGTCCTAGCGAAGTTTCCCTTGCTATGCATGTCTGTCTGAGTCTGCATCATAATACGATGCAGTGCCAAAAAGGGCGTCAAACGTATGGTACTTAAAATAGCTGAATGAATCAATGCTAGAAAGAATATCTCAATAGAAGGATATAAATGGAATCAATAAACATGACATGAAATGATAAATTAAATTGTACTCTGAAACTCTAAATGATGCATAGGATACAATATAATAATATGATCAATGTGGAAAATAATTTATGCAATAAAACACTTACATCAAAAAATATCTTTATAATACATATTCAAGTGATGTATATCAATAGAAAGGGAGTTTCTCATAACTGACACCATCATGAATGAGCACATGATGCCCAATTATCTCGCTCAAATTGGTAGAGCCTTCAAAAACCTTTCGATGATAGCAGACAATCAGAATCTGGGATCCCTAACAATCAAACTCCTTACCAGGAACTGTCTGTGAAGTTGGTCGAACCAACAGCACGATCCATACATATGTTTGCTATGTAGTTATGAGGCATAGGGATTGTCAGAACCCCATCACCTACTCGGTGCTAGATACTCCTCCCAAAATAATCTTGCGCATGTCCAATCAAATGATTTTCTTAGGAAACATTAAAACATCATTACAAAGAACTTTAGCTCTGACATATAATGAATATTTAAAATCACATGTGGAGTCTTTCACTCAAAATGATCTTTAACTTTCTTACGATCCTCTCGCTTAAAACATCTCTAAAACATCTTGAAAAGCCTTTTACTCAAAACAATATTTAAACATCAATATGGAACCTTTTGCTCAAAACATCTTAGGATTTTTTTTGAAACTTAATTTTGACATCCCTGCGCCCCGTCTAAGCTGATTATTAATATATATGTGCATATTTTAAAATTATCCTTTTTACGTAATTGTTTAGTTCGCATCCATAATATTTTAGTATTAGTTATTATACATAGTTAGCTTTGCATACTTATTTATTTGCACATCTTTCAAGTTATATTTGAAAAGTATTTTTATTAATTTTAAGTTATCAATATAC
>JACEIK010007891.1:14920-29808 GCA_018107945.1 Datura stramonium
GGACGCCACATCGACAGGTATGCTTCTACCTTACCTTCAGTACAGATAAGCTTATTTCAGATCCCGCCAGCCCAGACAGTTTCAGCTACTTTCTGCTATTTACAACTACCATTATTATTGCTTATATTCAGTTATGTTCAGTTTGCTTTACATACTCGGTAATAGTGGTACTGACGCCCGTTTGGGGCGCTGCATTACTTGCCTGCAGGTACTCACAAACGAGGAGCCGACCCCCTGTGATCCCAACCAGCGCAGAGTCATCAGCTCCTGTCATCCGGAGCTTGATAATCATAGGTCTATTCTATTTTCTTTTATTGTATAGTATGGGTAGGTCGGGGCCTTGTCCCGACCATCTTATCAGTATTCTTAGAGGCTTGTGGATTGTATATATTTCCCTGTGGTTAGTTGTGCCGGTCGTGTGAGGCCGTGCATATGTTTAGTTGTTTATGTTGGCCGTGTGGGGCCTTACCCAGTTAGTAGTTTGTGACCTTGCCGGTCACAGAGTAGTTTAGCTTCTGATTCAGTTCTCAGTGAAAACTAGTCAGCATGATGGCCTTGTCGGCCCGCATAGGTTCCCTTATATTGATACGATTCTGGTTAGTTGTTGTTGTTGTACAAGTGGCTATAGGCCTAGCCGGCCGGGGGCTTTATTTACAGCCGCTATATAGCCCTGTTATTCCGTGAATCAAAGTTAGAGCTAGGCAGGCACCAGAAGTTCTTAGACTCAGTAGTCTAGCAGTTAAGGTGCCAGTCATACCCCCCAAGGCGGGGCGTGACAGAATCGAAGATTCTTGACTAATTCTGAGTAGTCAAGAAACCCGCTTCGTGCTGCGATGTTAAATCAAGCACTGCATGGGAGGCAACCATGAGGTAGTTTGGTGAAGCCTGAGTAACCAAACTACCTGTATCGTGCCGCAATGTTAAATCAGGCGCTTCTTGGGAGGCAACCCAAGTATCTTGATGTATTAAAGTTTTTCAGGTTTCATGTGTGTTGCTGTGTGCAGATGAAATAGGGACTAAAAGATGAAAATTGAGTTACAAGTCTGTACTACGAGCCTCTGTACGTATCGTATGAAGTTGTTACAGCTCGTAGTCCCAGCCGTAGTAAGGCGCAGAGCGTAACAAGTTGCAGGAGTTCACACTACTGTTGGTTATTATGAATCGTACCTACATGGTGCGAGTCGTAGTACACACTATCGTGATAAACTCCCTAAAGTGTGAAATTGCAGAAGCCACAACCTATGATTCATGGTATGAGTCGTATCAGCCTGGTACGAATTGTACCATAACTCTGTAGGTCCCTAGGTAAGTTCTATGAATCCCGGTTACAAAAGGCAGAGACAAGTCATAGGTATGACCTACGACTCATGGTATGAGTTGTGATAAGATTATTAAATGAAAAATACCCAAGTGACCTGACTCATCCCAAAATTTTAAAATCTATGCAAACCTTTTTAAACCCAAAACCATCCCCGATTTCACGGCATAATTGCATGATTCTCTCACATTACTCCCACTCATCACATAGCACTCTCACTTTCCGTTTAAATGCTACTTTTCAAGCCAACTTTGAATTAAAAGAGTTGAATTTCCACTCCAAACCCTAAGTAAAGAATAATTATTCAAGAACTTCTCAAGTAAATTGAAATTTTTCATCATCTCTTCTTCTTAGCTTTAGCCAAAAAGTTAACTGTGAAAACTCCACTCATGAAAATGATTGGAGGAATATGATCAAGATACTAGTGTGATATTATTAGGTAGGTTTACAGAGGGAAAATACTCTATTAATTAAAATTGCTTGTGGGTAGGGTATTTACGGGGGAAAATCATGTGTGGGAATTGTAGTGGGTAGTGGAAATTCTGGGTTTGCATGAAACTAAGGGGTGTTGAAGTCTGAGTAATCACCCCAAAATTTTTTGTTTGCATAACTGATAAAGCATAGGGTTGGGGACAAGCTTCACGAGCCTTCCTACGACTTGTGGTTTCTCACCACGACTCATAGAATGGTCAGTTGGGACAATCCCAAAAAATCCCGGTGCAGATGTATGTGAATGAGACTTGGTATGAATCGTGGTATCTCACTATGAGTCATACCTATTGATCGTATGAAGGAACCAGAAAGGGGTCCCATATACAACATTCGACACGACCCATGGTACAACTCGTATGATCCCATCATGGGTCATGGTACAAAGTCGTACCATACCATCAAAGAGGGAACTTTAAGAAGTTAAGGCTACGACCCTTCGTATGGACCATACCGTAGTTGTACGAGTCATACCAAGAAGTCGTACCTCTGACCCTGAATGTCATGACTCACAGTATGAATCGTACCATCATGGTATGAGTCGTACCAAGAAACTGCATATAGTAATTTTTTCTTACACATTTGTCAATCATATGTACTAACCACTCCTCCACAGGTACAATAGCACACAAAGGACAATCAACCAAACAAGCACAGGACAAGAGGGTCCGAGATAAGATAGCAACTTAGAGAGCACTGAGGGATGAGGCCTCTGCATCTGAGCAGGAGGCAGATTCACCTAGTGGTTCAGTGGAAGAATACAATGTCGACACAGATGAAACAGAGGAGCCACGAACCACTAGAGCACAGAAAATTTCCCAAGCCATGGTCCTCTCAGCCATTCCGATAGCAGCTCCCCAATCTGCGGAGGGAGATGATGCACAGTCAAATGAGTCGGAAAATGGATCAAATATAGAAAAGGGCTCAGATGAAGCCCAGTCTAAAGAGGGCTCAGATGAAGCCCAGTATAAAGAGGGATTAGATAAGGCCTAGTATGAGGATGAGGCACAAGAGGTGGAGGTTGAGCAGACCCCACTTGCAAAAAGTCGCATAATCATATGGGGTGTTCCAGGTGCACAGGAGATATATGAGGGTCTCACCATAATATAAAGGTGGAACCCTAATAGGAGTTTCCAGGAGGAGCCTCAAATCTTTATCAAGGCATTGAATAAGGTGAAAGAGATGAAGAGGTTATTTGAGCTCTATGACTTCGGATGGATGGAAAGGGCCCCTGAGAGGAGTATCCAGGAGGATCCTTAAATCTTGACCAAGGTATTGAATAAGGTGAAAGAGATGAAGAGGTTATTTGAGGTCTATGACTTCATATGGATAGCAAGGGCCCTTGACAACTTTAGTGTTGACATGGTCAGGGAATTCTATGTAAATTATTTGGCTACTCTAGAGCATCAGACCCCAACCGGACAGCAGGTGAAAGCCAGCCTAGACTGAACAGTGTTATTGTTTGGGGGAGACCCATGGACATATCATAGAGGACTATTGCCATATTGTTGTATGGTCCAAACTTTTTGGCTCCTACCACCACTACTGGGTATGACCAATGGATAGAGGCCTTGAAAAAGGTCAAATAGCTGAGTGTGAAGGACCAGTAGTGGCATGTGAAGTGGTTGGCTGGTATCATTGCTGAAGAGAAGGAGGAGGCTGAGTGAGTTACTAGTGGACGATAAGTCACAAAAACTTCATTGAACTTCATTGTGAAGGCTTGTTGGACACTAGTCCGACACATACTAGCGCCAACTGAAAATGATAACACTTTGAGCGCAGATCGAGCAGGGTTAGTGGTTTGCATCATGTCAGGGTATGTTATTAATATTACTTAGATTATAGCTAAGGAAATTTGGGAGCGAGCATTGGCATTGAACACTACCATCCCCTTCCCGAGCCTTGTATATAGGCTATGTATGGAGTCTGGTGTTAGGACCATAAAGTAGATTGATGATTGGGTTGGAGGTACGCGGACATCAGACTTTAGCCTTATCCGAGATGAGATGAACTCGGTAGGCCGGGTTAGACTGTGATTTTCAATTTTGACACCAAGGCTAGCTAGGGGCGAGCATGTGGATGCCCACACCAGAGTTGAGTAGAGTGAGGAAATGCTGGATACTGAGGCTGGACATATAGAAGCTACGCCCATCACATCATCTGTTCCAGTATCGACCACTCCAGGCTAGGGTTCTGTCGAGTATATATTGGTTCCTCAAGATTTCTTGCAAAAAATGGCCAAAAGGTTGACCATAATAAAGTAGAAAGTCAATGTTTTGATAGATCAGGTCAAGCAGTGGGCTAACTCTAAGATAAATGAGACAGTCAGGGCATTGCATACCAAACTCGGCAACTTTGAGTTATGGATAAATGATCGATTATCTAAGATACTAGGCATGCGAGGCCTCAGGGAAAAGATGGTTATGCTCAAGAGGGAGGTTGGTGAGAAGTCATCTCGACAGCCAGCTATATTGCCGACCTTAACCATCCCATTATTTGAAGAGGAGCTAGATGATGAGTTAGATATAGGGAGTTTCTGGACCCATGAACCGGCCACTGGAGAAAAGGGTAAGTGGAGGTCGACTAGGCCAAAAGAGGAGGAGACCCGTAGGAAGAAGAGAAAGAGGGCAAGGAAGGAGCACAAGCAAAAGGCAAAGCCAGTTTGCAGATATATGCCTATGGCAGTGATGCAAGAGAGAGTAAGAGGAGTGGAGAGCTCCACTATTGCGCCCAGTCAGCTTTTGAGTGGCGAGGACTAATGTTGGGCATATTCTTTTGCATATTTTCCATGCTTTTACTCATCCTTTACCTTGTTTTGAGTTCAGAATTCTTATGAAATGCATAAATTCATGTTTATGTGTGTCTTGTGAGCTAACAAATGTTTTTAGATGTTTTGAATAGGAAATTGAGGAAAAAGGATTCAAAAATGACACAAGGTATGAAGAAAGAAGAGTTCATGAAAATTGGCCTGGTGAGATAGCTGGCGCGGCGGGCCAACCTCCAAACTTTAGAGAAATCTGCAAAATAGTTGGTGCTATGGGTTGCGTAGAACTCTAGGTCCTTAACTTCAGAAGAAAATTCCATCAACACCTTGGTGAGATGAGTGGTGTGACACGCTAGGAGAATTCTAGACTTATAAAATTTTTCCAACACTCTAGTTCTTTGAGTGGTGCGGCGCGCCAGAAGGGTCCAGAGGCTCAGAAATTTGACTAACACCTTGGTGCATTGGCTGGAGTGGGCGCCTGGAGCAAAACATCAAATGAAATTGAAGCCAAACCTGGCCAATTGGATTGCGAGGCATGCCAGACCCATTTCAGGATGAATTTTGCTGATTTTAAAGCTAATTACTTGAGGGCAAAACATCATTTGAGGCCTTGCTTATAAATATAACATCTAGGTCGTTTGTTAGTTATCTTACATCATATTATTGATCATTGTACACAACTTTTGGGGGTAGAGACAAGAAGTTCATTACATAGGTTTCTCTTCTTTTCTTTATCATTTATATTTCAGATGATAATTATATCTTTGGGTTTCCAATTGAACATGAGTGTCTAAACTCCTATTCTAAGGTTTTGTCCATAGATAATGGTTTAAGTTTGATAGTTTGTTTATTCTAGTATTGATTCTTCTTAAAGGTTGTTTATTCTTATGTTAATTGCTTATTTGTTAAATTAATCACCTTTCGAATAAATCTGTTGGCTTTTGGTTGAACTAGAGAGAGAGAGAACTAAAAGGGTTAAGAGTAAGGATAGAATAGGTATTGAAAGACTCTTGATCGACTGAGCTCGAGATAGAAGTCATAATTGAGGATAGGAATATACCCTTCAACCTTGTTTAGTTGAATACAAGTAGTCACGACCATCGTCTCATGCTTATCCTACGACCATAGGTGTATAGGCGTTAGGGTTCATGGGATAGTTCTTGGATATTCGAGAGAATGGCAAACAATGGGATAGTAACTTGCAACTTGAAACCTTAGGAAGAATTAATCTAGTATATTCAAGTTTTAAAAACTCAACCTAAAGTTAAAGTGCCATTTATCTAAATTTTCATAATCATTTGAGGTAAAAACATTTTTAGATCGAATTTAGTTCATTAATTAATTTACATTTCAAGTTTAGTAGTATAATATTCAAACCATTCCTCATTTTTATCTATGTTTATTAAAATAGTGAAATAAAGTGTTGGCCTTAAATGATTAATCTGGCAAGTCTCTGAGGGATCGATTATCGGGACTTTACTATCCTATATTACATGATGACCAAGTGTACTTGTGTATGCTTGGGCGACATCATATTTTTGGCGTTGTTGCGGGGGATTTGAAGGTTGATTAATTATTTTTTGCTAGGATTTTTATTACACTATTCAAGTATTTATTATTTGTAAGTATATTATATAGATTTTTATTTTTTTATTTTTTAGTATTTTACCACTCTTCTTAACATGACATCTTGGTATATAAATGGGTCGAATGATGGATATTCATATTTTGGTAATCCGTGTCTGAATAGTGGGGGATCCCACTTGTGGCAACACTGTCATACTTGTGGTGTATGTGGTGGTCTGGATGGCCATTGGAGAAGTTGCCCAAATTTTTATTCCTCTTCTCCAAGCCCTATTATGATCCTCCTATTGTTTTTATAGGCTTACGGGAATAATGAAGAGGAGAAACATCATGCTCAAATGAACGATATAGAAAAACTGATCTTGGAGCATATGGAAG
Organism: Datura stramonium; assembly: GCA_018107945.1. Taxonomy (NCBI): domain Eukaryota; kingdom Viridiplantae; phylum Streptophyta; class Magnoliopsida; order Solanales; family Solanaceae; genus Datura; species Datura stramonium. Next base: position 21,454 of record JACEIK010007891.1, read on the forward strand.
TAATGAGGGAGCAACTTACTGAACAAGGAAAAGCCTTAAAAATGATGAGTGTCAAGCTCACAGAGATGATGACTGAGACTACAACTCGTAATAATTTTCATGTCACGTCTTAGCTAATAGTCAAGAGGAACCTCAAGTGGAAGAAAATAAGCTCAGACAAGAGATAGGCCAATTTGGCTCAAATATCCATGACCTGCAGGCTCTTTTGAATGAAAAAGTTGAGGCGTCCAAGGCCCAATTAAAAAGTGTTGTGGATATTATCCAATGCATGGAACAAGAAGAAGAATCTCAACCATTAGACTATTCTTTATTGGCTGATGTTGATGTTGAAAAGGTGGATAAAAGTAAGGATGTCAATCATAATTCAAATTTGGAGTTACAGCGTATTGGTCCTCATTCTAAATATTTTTTGACATTGTGTTTGGTTGGCAACCTAGAAATAGAGCCTTCTAAACCTCTGGTGAGATGTGTAGATGAGGAACAATGCCCCTGTAATCTAAAATATATTGTGCCAAAGAGACATAAAGACATCCCTCATTTAAGGGCCAAGAAGGGCAAGATGCAACATTTATTACTTGGTCCCCTCATGTTTACACCACCCCCCCTATAGCATAATATAAAATTTGAAAAATAAATTAGGGGTGAAATTTATAAGCTCAAAATGGAGGGAAAAGTAGTGATAAACTTGATGATGTCATGTCACGATGTTAAATCAGGCGCTTGTTGGGAGGCAACCCAAATGTAATGGTGTAATTTTTATTATTTTTTATATAGTGTCACTTTTATTTTTCGTTTTGTGTGCAGAGAAGGGGAAGTCTGAGTACCCGAGACCAAAGCTAAGGAGCACATCTTGAGCTTAAGTATGGGGTCCTGCTGTCCATGAATCAAAGAGACATGCTGCTAGCTAGGCCCTAGAGGGCCTCAAGGAGTATTTCTCACCCATGTTTTGTTTTATTTTATAGATGATCTAAGGACAGAGCATGACTTTAAGTGTGGGGTGAGGGGATTTGTAACACTCCGAAAGTTTCTAAGATCAGACCCCAGACTTAAAGAAAGAATTCAGAAGGAAAGTGGAAATTTTACCATAGAACGAGTCGTGGTATGACTCGTTAGGTGACTCCACGAGTCGTGGTGAGACTCGTGGCAAGCAGTCAGTGAAGTCCTGTTCAGAGCTCTGAGGTAACGACCCACGTCACCACTCGTGGGTGATAACATCCAACATATATTCTTAAATAAAAGAATATACACGGTCGTTGTATCAAAACAAGTAACCCAATGAGTGCCGGAGTCGAATCCCACTAGGACTAGGGAGTGATGAATTCAAGCATCAATTGAGAAGTTGATTTTAGGTTGCACCATATAAATTTAACATAAAAACAAGGAAATAGGGGGAATAAACATTGTAGAGAATTACACAAATTTCTTTAGTGAATTCAAACTAGAAGGATCAACTAAGTTGTAGACAATATTTGTAAAATACTATAGGTGCGGTGTAGATGAAATACTAATTAGATTGGGATGGACCAGGTTAACTACATAAGTTCAATAAATGTAAATATTCTCGAGAAATAGTTAGCCTCAGCTTCCCAGCCTATTGACTACCACTAACTAGAGTTTTCTCAAACTCTAGCTGCAATTTAACACACTCGAATTGATGTGGATCAGCAACTTCACTATTCCTAGCTATTAGTTGCTAATTAGGAAGGAGAAAGTAATTTTAGCTATTAGCTTAATTTTACAACATCACATCCATACCCACTACTAGATTCCTTTCCAATACTTAATTATTCTCTCCCGAGCAACAATTAAGCAAGTATAGATAGACCCATATCATCATTAATGGATCTTCATTAATAGATTGAAAGGAATCTAATAGATTTACACTTAATTGAACATTATGAAGTTAATTCTAGTAATACCCAATCCAATTAAGTATTCATCATCACACACCTCTAGTTAATGATTTTAGCTACTCGTAGTTAAGAAATTCAAAGACACAATCATCAAAAGCATCATTGAATTTAATAAGAAGAGTAGATAAATAAAAAGCACGATTATCCTTCAACTACAGCTGAAACTAAATAATACTAAAGAAGAAAAGAGAGCAGAGTATCTTTTACAACTTTAAAAAATATCCCCTTTCTCAGTTAAAAATTGGTCTTGAACTAAAAAGGAAAGATGATGTGATGTGTACTTGTCTTATCTCTCAATCTCTCTATCTTCTTCCTCTCTTTTTCTCCGGAATCATTGGCATTTTATCTCCCTCATCTTCGTCAACTACTTTCGGGTTCTCCACCTCACTAGGATTTCCTAGTGCATCTCCAATTCTCTTACCACTTCTAGTGACAATTGTCATACATTGACCATCTTTTTTCGGATTAGGCATTGTGTCACTAGGTAATTTTCCTTTCATTCTCGGGTTCATTTGGACTGATAGGTGATTCATTTGAGCTTCCAAATGCTTGATGGATGCCGAGTGTGATCTCACTGTTTGAGCGAGGTTAGATACCTCCCCTCTTAATTCTTTCATCCCACTTTCGGTCGACTCCACCTTCTTCAAAACTCTTGAGAGCATGTCTTCAATTTTTGAGCTACCCGCATCACTTACTTCTGGCTGGTTTTGAGGATTTCCAACCTTAGGAGGTGGAATGTACGGATTTTCACTTTGATGGTAACGATCACCTTCTTGGTTTGGCTCTCTATTATTCCACCTCTCATTCCTTTCAGGCCATCCTTGTTGTTCATGATTTCTCCACCCTTGGTTATCATGCCTTGGGTGCCAAGGCCCTTGGTTTGCTCCTTGAAAACCAGGTCGAGGCCCTCCGATTTAATTACCCATATATTGGCATTCTTCATCATATCTTGGTGGTGAAGGCTCTCTTTCATATTGCAGGGGACCTTGCATTCCCACAACATTTACCACCTTCGGGCCCACTCCCATCACATTCTCGGTCATTAATTCTAATTGTGTCATCTTCTTGGCAAGAGTCTCGTCCCTCTCATCATCCCTTTTCCGCAACTCCTCCGCTAATGCACTTGAGCTGATCTCATGAGTGGACACACTCGTCTCCCTTGTGTGCCAAGCCCTGTTGGTTTTTGTCATTCAGTCAAGGAGAGCTTTAGCTAACCCATATGTCTGGTCCATAATTGATCCAAAGCGAAGTTGTTGGCAACGGATTTGTTAATTGAATCAAGGACCCTATAGAAACTTTGGAGAAGCACTCCATCTAGTAATCCATGATTTGGGCAAAGAGCAACCTTCTTTTTAAACCTTAACCATGCCTCATGCAAAGGCTCTTCTTATTCTTGGCGGGAGTTTGTGATATCATCCCTCAGTTGTAACATCTTTGAGGGAGGGAAAAACTAATCTAGGAAAGCCTCGGTTAACTCTTTCCACGAAGTAATACACCCCGAAGAAAGTTCCTCCATACACATTGCTGCTTCGCCCATCAATGAGAAAGGGTAGAGTCTCAACCCGATTGACTCTTGACTAATGTTTGTGATGTTGAAGGGCTGGCAAATTTCTAAGAAATTCCTCAAGTGCCGATTTGTATCTTCGCTTGGTTTGCCGCCAAAAAGCCCTTTCATCTGCAATAAGTGCAACATGGTGCTAGTAACATGGAACACCGCATTCCCTACTCTTTGGTAGGCAAATGGCACCTGCAACTTCCGGCATCACAAAATTATCTTCGTCAAGTTCCATGTTCCCCTCCACTGCGCTATCTCCTGCTTGGGAGTGATGGCTCGTGAGGTGGTTAGATCCTAATAATAAGGCAGAAAATAAAATCAAGTAGCTACGATGCACACTAATTAAATTTAACAATCAATCACAAGATCATCAAATGCCAGTCCCCGGCAATGGTGCCAAATTTGATAATGTTCAAAATACACCCCTCTTTTATGAAAGAGCGTAAGTGGTCCTGCTCAAAAAAAATATTCCCAATGGATGTCGGGGTCGAATTCCACAGAGAATTGAAGTCGATAAATCAAAAGTTATAAACTAATTCAAACTAGAGCGCATAATTGTTCAACATTTGAAAAGTAAAATTGGGGGAGAAATAAAAAGGGAAAATTAACTAACTAATTTTAAACTAAAACTAATTTGGGGGAATTCCAATTGAAGTAATCACAAGTGAGAGGCTAGAGAAATTCTATGGGTGAGATCACAATTAAATCGGGAATTTCTTCAATGCCTTAGACTCAAGTGTAAATAATCTCGGGAAGTAGGTAGCCTCAGCTTGCCAGCCTATTAACTAACCCTAGCTACGATTTAGCTCAACCCGAATTGATTTAGATTACCAATTTCACTATTCCTAGCTATTAGCTGCCAATTAGGGAGGAGGAAGAAATTTCAGCTATTTCTAGCTTAATTTTACAATCTCCTATCCATACCCACTACTAGATTCCCTTCCAATACTTAATCATTCTCTCCCGAGAAACAATCAAGCAAGTATAGATAGACCCATATCATAATCAATGGATCTTCATTAATACTTTCTTGTGTACAACTTTTCCCAAATGTCCTTGGAGCTTCTAGATGCTTTTGAGACCTTTTTGGACCACTTTTACCCTTCATTAGTGTCACGCCCCACCTTGAGAGGCATGACCGGCACCTAGTGCCACACTGGGTCTGAACCAGCCTAACTGGACTGGTACACTACTGGTGCACATTGACACTCAATTAAAAAACTCAACGAGCTATATATCGGTTGTAAATACAGCCCCTGGCCGACAAGACCACCTGTAAAACAAGACAGCTAACCAAAACAACACAATAACAGGGATCCTATGCGGGCCGACAAGACCACCATGTTGTCTAGTTATAACTGAAACGTAAATCAGGCGCTAAACTATGCTATGGACGACAAGGCCACTATCTAACAGCTAAACAAGGCCCCACACGGCCGTCATAGGATGGGCCCTACACGTCCAACAAAAAACTAACCACAAGGAATATACAATAGACTGCAAGCCTCTAGGAGTGATGTAATGGTTGGGATAGGGCCCCGACCTTACCCAAAACTGTACATCAAAATTAAACCTCGTCTAACTTTCAACTCCGAAGGGAAGGAGCTGAATAAACTACTGACCTTAGCTGAAGATTAGGAACATCCCCAACAGTATCTATCTACACCTGCAGGCAAGTAATGCAGCGCCCGAATGGCCGTCAGTACAATATGTACCGAATATGTAAGGCAGAAAGATAATAACTGACTGAAAGCTAGTAAATCTGTAATAATTTGAAAGAGAGAGTAAGGATTTAACCTACAATACCTGTACTATCTGAATTATCTAAACGACAAGTCTATATATTCAAACAAGAACCTAACTGGGCTCCCATAAGCCTGGAAGGTACAAACAGCATAGAAAAACCTACCTAGGCCCCCATAAGCCCCGACAAGTACAAACAAGATCCCCTCCACTTACCTGACCACTAAGGAATTTTGCATAAACAGTAACTCGAGGTGGCCCTTGTGGACTCAATCTGAAGGAACTCATTATGGCCCTCACGACCTCAGTAATTGAACTCAATACGGCCCTTACAGCCTCAATAAATGGAACTTAGTACGGCCCTTACAGCCTCAGTAAATGGAACTCAGTACTGCCCTTACAACCTCAGTAAATGGAACTCAATACGGCCCTTACAGCCTCAGTAAATGGAACTCAACTAACTACTCAACTTTGGGGGAGGATCATCCTAGCTAGGCTAGCTCAGACAAGAATTATTATTTCATCGCTATAGGCTCAATTCAGTTTACAACAGCTGACCCCAATAGGTTTACTCAGAAGTACTGCAGACATATGAGTCGTATTAACTTTATGACGAACATAAATTTACAAAAGGATAGCCTTATATACCTTAAGTGTTGACTTCCTATTTGACCGACGAGTTTCAACCTAAATTCAATAGCCCTTTGCAACTGTAATCATATTACTAGAAGAACGAGACTAGTTTCAGTACTCAATTCAAAGAAAATGATAACTTCTCATAACAATATCAACTACACCTTAACTTGACAAAATATGGAAAAAAACATATAATTTCCCGAGAGTTCAGAAGGGAGAAATGCTTACTCGAAGCCTGTGATCGTATAGAAATCAGTTTGAAGCAATTCTGACGACTTCTACTCAGCTGAGTTCCGATTCGCCAGGCGTTTTTCGTGAAACTAACTTCGTAGTAATATTTCCCGCAGGCTTATAATTCAATACCAGAGTTAATTGGAGTTTGGACGGCATTTGGTAGCGTAATCGTATTAAAAACATAGAATTCTCTCGTCTCACACTCTCTCTGGTCGTAACTATGTTGGAAAATGATCACAAATGAACTTAAGGACCCTTATATACATTTAGGGGTAGTGGCAAGGAGGTGCCTCGCGCCACTCAACACGACAACCTAGGGCCACACTGCACGTCCCATTGCAGAGTCTCCCTGGCGCACCGCGACTCTCAAGGCACTAGCAGGGTTGGTGCGCCGTGCTGCCTAGAGCGCCTGGGTGCTGGCGTATCGCGCTGGCCCTTGCGGCCTGACCTCGTTCGACCCGACCTTCGAGGTTTCCTACACGCATTGTACCTTCTTTATTTAACACAACTCCACACGTACGTTTGTAAGTTACTAACTTTTGCGGGGTGTAACATCCTTCCCCCCTTAGGAACATTCATCCTCAAATGTCTATTTCAACTCTTAAAGGCTTAACTCTTTTAACTATTTTCTGGAAAAATTTTGGCAGACCCCCTGTAATATGAACTAACTGGAAAATCCTGAAACGCAGAAAAGCCCAATATAGGTATATCACATGACACTATAGCACTCTCTTGCACAACAGAATGGAAGTCTACTGAACAGTATCAATAATATAAATCATAAACAATAGCTGAATCAATGACTCTACCTTAACTGCATAATCGGAACTAATCTTGGAATAGCCGAGGATATCTAGATCTCATGTCGTCCTCAACTTCCCAGGTCATTTCTTCTTTATTTTTGTTTCTCCATAATACCTTAACGGAGGAAACATCTTTGGTTCTCAACCTGTGAACTTGCCGATCTAATATGGCTATATGGACCTCCTCGTAGGCTAATTCCTCAGTAACCTGGACATCCTCAACTGGCACAAAATGGGATGGATCTCCTATACACATCCGTAATATTGATACATGAAAGACCGGATGAACAGACTCCAACTCCGAAGGCAAATCTAACTCATATGCCACCTGGTCTATTCTCCGGAGGACTCGATAAAGCCTGATAAACCTCAGTATAAGATTTCCCTTTCTACCAAACCTCATTACGCCCTTCATGGGCGAGACTTTCAGAGATACCCAGTCATCTACATTGAATTCCCAGTTTCTACGCCGCACATAAGCATAAGATTTCTGACGACTCTGAGCTTTCAACAAATGTTCTTTGATAACCTTTACTTTCTCCTCTTATTGGTGGATCATATCTTGTACAATTAACTTTGATTCTCCTACCTCGAACCAACCAACTAGGGACCTATACTTTCGCCCATATAAAGCCTCGTATAGTGCCATCTAAATTGCTGAATGATAATTATTATTATAATAAAACTCAATAAGGAGTAAATGTTCATCCCAACTGCCCCCAAAGTCTAGCACGCATGCATGTAGCATATCCTCGAGTGTCTGAATCGTACATTCTGACATGCCCGTTGGTTTGAGGATGAAATGTCGTGCTCAAACTCACTTGTGTTCCCAAACCTTTCTAAAATGACTGCCAGAATCTAGCTATAAATTGTGCTCCTCTATCAGAATTAATAGACACTGGGACACCATGTAATCTGAATACCTCTCTAATGTACAACTCGGCGTAGTCCTTGGCTAAACAAGTGGTCTTGACTGGTAGAAAATGAGCTGATTTCTTTAATCTTTCAACAATCACCCAGATGGAATCAAATTTACGCCTGGTACGGGGTAGTCCTGTCACAAAATCCATATTAACTGACTCCCACTTCCACATAGGTATAGCTATCTCCTGAGTTAGGACGCCGGTTTTCTGATGTTTCGCTTTTACCTGTTGACAATTAGGACATTGCGCTACAAATTCAGTGACACTTTTCTTCATTCTAGGCCACCAATATATCTCTTTTATATCATGGTACATGATGAGCCCGCAAGTGTACGGGTTGTACAAGTAATATAGTGGCTCTTTTTAAGAACCGGAATGTCGAACCCAGAAGGACTGGACTACGGGGTAAAACCTTTTCAAGTGTTAATTTACTAAAACTCTAACAATAAAGACAACAGCGTAAAGAAGAATTGTTTGTTTTGAGAAATATATTTTTGTACTAAACTACGCTATTTATACAATTGAGTCTTAACTATGATGAGAGCATG
>JACEIK010007892.1:0-69417 GCA_018107945.1 Datura stramonium
TATTAGACACAGGTGCAGACCAAAACTTCATTATTGACGGAATAATCCCTACTAAGTACCTTGAAAAAAGTACAACGCGGTTATACTCCGCGATAGGTGAAAGACTCAAAATAAATTATAAACTCCATAAGGCACACATATGCAATAATGGAATCTGCTTTATTAATAATTTTATAATAACTAAAGATATAAACGAAGAAATAATATTAGGCACCCCCTTTATAACCCAAATAAAATCATATGTCGCTGATTTAGACGACATCCACACCATTGCTCTAGGAACAGATATCATTTTTCCCTACCTAAATTATATGTCAAAAAAAGAAAGTGAATTTGTAAAAGAAAAAACTATATTTAGGATAAATCTGCTTTCCCAAAAAATAAACTATTTAAAGGACAAAATAAAATTTAAACGGATTGAATTCGCTTTAAAAAATCCGAAGGTAGAAGCCAAAATTAAAAGCCTACAAGAATTCATAGAATGAGAAGTCTGTTCAGAATTTCCTAATGCCTTTTGAGATAGGAAACGTCATATTATTGAGTTACCATATATTGAGGGATTCAACGAAAAGAATATCCCTACTAGGGCAAGACCTATTCAAATGAATCATGAGTTAATGGAATATTGTAAAAAAGAAATCAATGATTTACTTGATAAAAAGATTATTAGACCCTCCAAGTCACCATGGAGTTGTTCGGCATTCTATATGTCAATAATAGTGCGAGAAAAGATAGAGGGCCCCAAGGCTAGTCATTAATTCTAATCCCCTTAACAAAGTTTTAAAATGGATCAGGTATCCAATACCCAATAAAAGATATCTTCTTAAAAAGAACTTATAAACTAACATTTATAGTAAAGTTCGATATGAAATACGGATTTTGGCAAATACGAGAGTACCTACACTTTAAATTTATTGTTTTAATATATCCAGGTAGCAAAGAAATAGAAATGAGCTAAATGTTGATCCACAGTGCTGACCCATTAAAATTAAAAAGTGCTCGAGTCTCCTTCCACTATTTTTTACCGGTCTTGACTTAACTTCTTGCATGTCCTTGGCCTCCCTTAGTGTCACCATTACGCTCCCGGCCTCCAGAATCTCCACAGGGAACTTCTCTTGGGACTTTGTTGTAGGCTTTTCTAGGTCGATGAATACACCGTGGCCAAGTTCTTCTTCTTTCTCACATCTTTCTTCCACTAATGAGATAAATAGTGCAGCCCAGTCGAGCACTCAGGCATGAATTCAAATTGATTTTAATGGCCACGCCCACTTCTCACCTCGACTCCATGATCCTTTGCCAAACCTTCATAGCTTGATACCCTTATAGTTGTTGCAATTTTGCATGTCACATTTATTCTTGGCCTGGCAGAATCATCATACTCAAATCACAATAGCCGGACATTATTCGCCCTCTTGCAAATGACATTAAACAACTCGGCCAGCCACTCCAAACCGTATGCCCATACTTTTGTTCACGAGATCTCATCGGCTTGATTGCTCTACCTGCTATGCATTCTCGAGTGATAACACAGACCTCGATCCTTATATGCCTACAATACCTAAAATGCTTCTTTGAGTGTTCTAGATTCCCAGTTAGTGACCTTTGTCCCCTTCATTTAGGAGTTTATAGAAGTATGAGGCGCCATCTCGATTTAATGAGTGTCTCATTCGTCAATACTACCAGTCCTGCGTCCTTGATGCACTTTGCTTGGTCTAGATCATAGGTTCTCCTTTCTCTCGCCATGGCTAACCTGCACAACTTCTTATCCCATCTTTGTCCTCTAAATCGACATACAAATGTTCAAAAACTATCGTTTTTATCGTAATGCTTGCTAATTTTTCTTTGCGCCATCTTATACTTTTTCCAATTTATCCTCTTTTCCTTCTCGTTCTTGCTTTTCACCAACTTCACGTAGCCCATCTTTTTTGCCTCTACCAATATTTGCTACTAGTATTGATCAGAAAAATCAAAATAACCTATTTTATGCCAACTTCTCAGAAATATGGTTAATATCACCAATTTCTAACCCTCATTTGTCACATATGCAAAAGTTTCTTCTTTTTTTTATTTCCCAAGAGCGTACGGGTCGGACACGTGGTTTGGTGGACCAGCCTGACCCACTTGCCAATTATCACTATCCAAAAATGGAAAATGTGGGGGGCCCATATAATATATACTCCTACTTCAGTTCAAGAGATCCTTGTATTTTCAGCCATCATCAAACTTTACAATTCATCATTTCTTGAAATTGGAGAAATAATATTTACTTTCTTATGTTATCATTCTCCCCACCGTCACGTTCACGGCGCCCATCACTTCCAAAAGTCCACTGTTTCAGTGCCATGTAAAACCAGCAAAGAATCTGTTTAGAAAGCCAATAAAAACTCAGCCCTCATAACCCCATTGTGAACCCCAAGTTCAGTTCTTGAATTTTCTAGGGAAAAAAAAGTATGAAGGGGATAATCACTGGTTTCTCATGTTCAGATCATGTTTCACTCACAAAGGCTCCAGCTTTCGTCAAAGTCATCCTCTTTTCTTTCCTTTCCCTCTTCCTTTTCTTACTCGTCAGACAATTTTCATCCGATATCACCTCTGTCTCCAACCCCACAACCCCTTCTCGAAAATTTCCAATGTCTTTCACTTCCACTCCCAACCAAACAACCTCCGCTGTCGCCGGAGAAAACCCACCTCCGTCATCGTCTTCTCCTCCGACCCGGCAGCCGGGGATGGCAGTGGAGCGGACGGGGATTATTGATGAGAATGGTGCAATGACGAATGACTTCATGGTTGGGGAGTTTGATGAGGAGCTCATAGACAGTGTGGTGAATGGGAAGAATGGGAGTGATGAGGGATTGCAGGTGATGAATGGAGGACCTTTGATGGGTAAAATTGGAAAATTTAGAGTTTGTGATGAGAGTATGAGGGATTATATTCCTTGCTTGGACAATGTGGAGGAAATTTCCCAGTTAATTCGTCCGGGAAAAGGGGGAGAATTTTGAAAGGCATTGTCCCCCAAAGGGAAAAGGATTGGATAGTTTGGTGCCAAGGCCTAAAGATTACAAACTAAGAATACCATGGCCAAAGAGCAGGGATGAGGTACTGAATTTATGTTTTATTTATTATTATACTTCTAGTTAATTAAGTTTTCTGTTTGGTTTTTGCTCCATCTTTAATTGATGGTGAAGGTGAATTTGACTTAACTGAATTACTCACATACTTTTAGTTAATTACGTTTCTCATTTGGTTTTGCTTCATCTTTAACTAATGGCGATGGTGAATTTGGACCAATTGAATTACAAATATTAGTTGTGGAAGCTCATCTGCAGGAAGTTCATATTGGAATATGGTTGATCTTATAGTTTAGAAGTAGGGGAATAGTTGCAAATGGCTTGTCTAGGACTTTTGGTGCTTGCCTGAGCTACATACTTGCATGAGACATGTTTGGGGGAGTTATAAGTTATGGGTAAAGTTGGTCCTACCTAACTCTCTGAGGTGGTGTATTGTTTCTTTTATTGTTACCATAGTACGATTGAATGCTCTCAGCTCTCCTAGAATCCAGCTAAGTCACTTACTTAGTATTAAGAATGTGGCAGCTGTTACTTGATTGACACACGCCCCATGTTTTCATCAACTAATTTTGCCTCCGTCTTCTAACCATGTGCTATGTAAATTGATCTTGCGTTTGAAGTTGCTATTCTTGGATAAATATTATTATTGATTCTCGCACTAGCATTTAATGTATAACTATCATTACTGATTCTCTGTACAATGTTATCGCCAGTGAACTCACCGCATATGCCAGTAATCAATTAATTAGACATAGCTAATTATTTTCCTGTAAGAAGATTAGTGGTATTTCTCTAACCTTTGTCCGTCACTATCTTCTGTTTTCTTCTCTTTCATTTTCCTGTTAGACGGGAAAATGCCTAACTGTTCCTCTGTTGGTTCAATATGCGATCATTGATTCTCTGGTGTGAGCTGTGATGACACTCATTAATCTACCACAAATCTTTCTTCACATTTCAGAAGTCTATCTAGATGTATGAGCATTTTTAAGTTTTAAAAATGACTGAGAGAATAATATTAACATTTAGCCTTATCCCCCATTATTATTGATATTAGAACAACAACATGCCGGTGAATCCCATAATGTGGGGTCGGGAGGTAAATCACATGAGCCTTAGCCCTATCTAGGTGGAGTAGAGAGGCTGTTTTTGATAGCTCTAGGCACAAGTAAACCATTATTATTGATATTAGAAACTGAAAAAGAGTGTGGTGCTTTTCCTTTATTTGAAAGACAAGGCATTATTTCTAAAGCTTGTAACTTTAAACAGATATGGTTATCCAATGTGCATACTCCCTTTGCCAAAGACAAAGCAGGCAATACATGGGTAAAAGGAAGGGGAGACAAGTACATATTTCAGGAGACGGGACACAATTTTCCCAGGGTGCCAATCAATATTTGGACCAGATTTCTAAGGTACTCTTCTTTCTCTACTTCCTACTTGGTTTATGTTTCATCAATATTATTTGACTATGCTACTATTTTCATGAAACCATAGATGGTTCCAGAAATTGCTTTTGGCGAACGAACAAGAGTTGCCATGGATATTATTCTGGAATAGCGAGTTTCGGTGCATATCTGATGGACACTGGCGTCAGCTTTGTCCATTGCAACTAAAGATGTGCATAACAATCAGATCCAATTTGCATTGGGCATTGGAGTGCCTGCTATGTTAGCAGCATTTACTACACCACCGTCTATTGTGTACCCTAGCCAGGCATTTGACTTGATACATTGTTCCAGATGTAGCATAAATTGGACTCATGATGGTATGTCTTGTTTGTTTCACTATAGATTGCTATTCATCCTCAAGTTTTGTGAAGAAATCTTTCAGAAATTCTGTTACTTTAAAGACAAAGTTGAAATGTTTTATTATGGTACAATTTATCTGGTGCAGAGCTAGATTTTGATCTTGTGACATGTCTTAAACTATTCCTTTTTTTTTAACTAAAAATCAACATCTCTCCCACTCTGTAAAACGAAAAATCTGGTGGACATGTGGGCAAACAACATAATATGGGAAATAGAGAGGAACATATCCAAAATAGAAAAACCATCTTGTGAGTTTTTATAGGTATTCTTCTATGATAGGTAAATTGTATTTGTATCTCCAATTTAAGCATTTTTGGGACTTCTTCTCTTTCTTTGCCACATTATACATTGTTTAAGGGTGGATCTTGCCAACCTAATCTGTCGCTCCTCATCTATTGCTATTTGATTTTTGTAGAGATGGCATTCTGCTTCTAGGAGTAAACAAGTTCTTAGGGCGGAGATGTTTTATCTTGGCAGCAGAACCTGTTCACAGACATGAAGAGAACTTGTTTGCACCATTTAAAGGTAACAGCTTTATCATTATCTAGCAATAGGGCACCATAAAATAGAGGTTGATGTGAGTTTAAAATGTAGACGTAGATCTTCGGACTTGTTTCTGTTAGCGAATTGCACAAAGCATCTATATTTGGCTTTCTCTTTATGTAGCACAAGGGGAGGCAGGGATGTTAATGAGTTGGGAATCTTATTGTAAATTAAATGCTATGTCCATTTTGGTCACTTTTCTTTACAGTTATATCATTACCGTGAGCTCTATTAACTGCGGTAAGACGACATGTTACTTATGCTTTATGTACCTTATGTTATGCAGAAATGGAAAATCTTACTGAACGCCTATGTTGGGGAATTATTAAGAGGTGACATTTCTATTTGGAAGCCATTGAATAACAGTTGCTATCTCAGTCGCGCTCCAGCAGTTCAACCTTCTCTATGTGATGCCGGTGATGATCCAGATAATGTCTGGTATTTCCTACTCTCTTTTGCCAACTTCATAATGTAGCATGCTCTAATTTCACCAATATCGATGCTAGCCTAACATTTTCCTTGTACAGTCATTTACTCACTTATCTACTAATTCCTATTTGCTGTTTTGTTTTGTGTCTGAATTTATCTCAAGAGAGTACGTCGGTGTGTGTATACACATTTCCTTCCAAAAGTTTTAGTGGTCGAGGGGGTGACTGACAATTGGGGTTTTAAGAAAGCCGAATACATAGTGACAAGAGAAAATTGAGTGGAAGGTAGCAAAATAAGTCTTGAAATTAAAAATTGAAAAGATTAAAAAAAACAAAAAACCAACCAAAAAAAAATAATTTACGCGTTAATTTTTTTTTCTAAATATTAAAATTTTAATAACTTTAAAAAAGAATTCTCTCCTAAATTTTCAATTTCAAAATTTAAAATTCCCCTCTCTTTTTATATTTTCATATCACTTTCTTCTTTCTCTTTCTCTTCTCTCTCCAGATTTCTCTCCTCTTCTTCTCTTCTCTTTCTTCTTTTTCTTCTTCCTCCTCCTCCATCTATGTCGTTGTTGTTGCCGCCGCTGCCGCTACTGCTATCGCCGCCACCATCGCCGTGGTGTTCATATTTTTATTGTGTGTGCTTATTCTCCTTTTTTTCCCTCTTATTTAAGAGTTTTTTTGCTGCAGTGCGTGAGAACGAAAGTGTATTTTTAAGCCGTTATGCAGCAATTAGCTGCAGTGAAAAATATCGGCCCGGCCATTGAAAATAATACGTGTACTAAATATGCAAGCTGGTAGATAACATTTGGCCGATTCTTTGCATCTGACCCACTAGCCTTCTTTGCGTATGTTTCGATGATTCTTAATCTTGTTACGGCGATTCTTGCATACGTTGTTACAAAATCGAATCCCCCAATTATGCGGTATGGCGATGGAAAATAAAACGGAGGAAGAGTTGGTGGAGGTGGTGGTGACAATGAGAAGGAAGGGTAGCGATAATAACGGAGGATGGTGGTGGTGGAGAGGGAGGTAATGATGGGGGAGGGGGAGAGGGGGATGAGGTGGGAGAGGGGGAGAGGGGTGCGGTTAGCGTGGGCAGGGAGGGGGTGAATAGGGGTAGGGGGAGATAGAGACTTTGTGTAAATAATAAAACTTGAGGTTTTTTAAAATTAGTGTCATTAATACTAATTTTGAAATTGTCAATCTACTCAATAATTAAGACTTGTGTCATTTTTTTTAGTTTTGAAACTCTTTTTGTCACCTTTAATTCACTAGCCCTAGTGACAAGGCTGTAATTTGAATTCCTAATTATGTATGCTGATGCTCATTTTACCGATTCTTTGTGGCAGGAACGTAAACCTAACGAAATGTATTACACAATTACCTGGGAATGGCTATGGAGCTAATGTGACTGCTTGGCCTGCACGCCTGCACTCTCCACCGGACAGGCTGTTTAGTATAAAAATGGATGCTGAATTATCTAGGAGGGAAATTTATAAAGCCGAGTCAAGATTTTGGCATGACATAATAAGAGGATATATTGGTGCTTTCCATTGGAAAACACTAGACCTACGAAACGTGATGGACATGAGAGCTTAATGGGGGTATATTTAAAAATTTGATCTATTCATTTCATTTTATTTGCTCACTGACATCTAAAGCTTTTGTTGTTCGAAAAAAGTTTTAAGCTGCAGTGCTCCTAACTGTTGAGATGTTTTGGTAGGTTTGCAGCTGCTTTGCATGATTTCAGCCTCAATTGCTGGGTTATGAACGTTGTTCCTGTTAGTGGTTCTAATACACTGCCCGTTCTATATGATCGGGGTTTCATTGGAGTCATGCATGACTGGTAAAAGATACTTCTCTTTCTATGGATAGTATTTACATCAAACATTTATAAGCTTTTGTTGAATTCAAATAATCAGAGTTGGTGAAAGATCATATACTAAAGCAAACAAGTACGTAATATTCATGTACGGTAAAAAATTAGCACACTGCACCATGTGGCTTGTACTGTAGATCACCTTCTCTCTTTTATTCGTTAGTAGATTTGATAACCGGTCTTTGTGGATTTGAACATCTTAGATTTCACTCTAGTTGATCATGTATCAAACGAATAACGGGGCTGGCCTACACCAAAATCAATTTCACTGGTTTGAAAACAACTTTTTAGAACATGGACACGAAAACGACCTGTTTGAATCCCTATATTGTTTTGAACTCCAGGTGTGAGCCATTTGATACTTATCCAAGAACGTACGATTTAGTCCATGCAGCTGCTCTTTTCTCAGTAGAAAGAAACAGGTATACGACTTCCTAACCTTGCCTTAAACTTATCAATCAATGTGTAGTGTATTCTCACATCTCATTCCGTACAGATGCAATGTGACAACTATCATGCTAGAATAGACAGAATTCTACGACCTGGGGCGGGTTTATATTCGCGACACCACACCTGTTATCGAAGAGCTCCAAGAAGTTGCACATGCCTTAGGATGGGTGCCATTTAAGTATGATAGCAATGAGGCCCTCATTCCAATTGGAAGCTTTTGATTGGCGGCGTCTATGATATACCTTGCATTTCCCTCCTTTGTTGCCCTCAAAGTTTTGGGGCAACTGGCAACTGGCAACTTTTTTTGTTTTCTTTTTGGGTTATGGTGTAAGACAGATTTGAGAAGAAGCCTCATATTGATTATACTCTTAGCTCAATTAACCAGTATAGCAGTACATATAAGTTTTAAATACAAAATAGACATACTTTATTTGAAAATAGCAAATCCATTATAATCAGTTTCCACATGTTCTTATTAGCCAGTCTTGTGTTTGAGCAATATGATTACTTTGATTTAATTTTGTATTGATTTCTAACTTTACAAGTAATCTTTTGTTACTTGGAACAACAGATCAGGAGCCTGAGATTTAATTTCAGTTGCTATTTCCTCTCCTACTCTATCTAATTCTTTCATTTTTGAATATGTATTATCTGTATATGAATTTGAGTATTAATATATATCATTATAAATAAGATAAGTTATCTACTATAACACATAAAAGAGCCTGACATAAAATATTATTTTACACTTACAGTGTATATAATATATATTACAAAAAATATGATGGTCATACTATTGTACACTCCCTATTTCAATTTATTTATTTTAGTTACTATTTGAACAGTCAAAAATATTTTTTTCTTATTATTTTGAATTATTATTTAGTGTGACTTATACGACTTTTTATGCTGTTTCTAAACATATAAGTATTTTTCTTTTAAAAAAAATAGTAGTGAAGATTTTATGTTCGAATTAACACTAAACATTAGTTAGTTTGATCTTTGCATTTCAAATCCAAGCCAAACAATTTGATATATCTCCTAATTAAACTGTCAATTAAGGTTGCTGATATTGCAAGAAAAATCTAGTTGAAAAGCAAAGTCCTTAAATTCTTGCAAACGCAAACATTCAAATGTTGAAAATTAGTTAAATGCAAAATTATGAAAAACAAGTACTTCAAGAGAAAAGTCAACAACTAAATATTTGTAGTATTACTAATAAAGTTGAAACAAGACTACAAAAATCCCCAGCAAACCATCTAACATCTTTCCAAATACATACAACTAAAACATTTTTTTTGGATAGATTGGAAGCGGGATTGCTCTCTAATATTTCTTAATTTATTAATTAGCAAACATCATGTCCTTAAACTCCTCGAAATCAAGCTTCCCATCTGAGTTTGTGTCATAAACATTAATCATGTTCTTACAATCTTTCCCACATTGTTCATCCCACAATCCTAATCTTGACAATGCGCTCTGCAGCTCCTCGCAACATATGAATCCGTCCCCGTTCAGATCAGACACTCTGAACACTTTTCAGGGTCCTCGTCCTGCTTATAATTAATATTTGCTTTTGTCATGGCATCATAGAAGAGGAAAAAATCAGTAAGGAGTCTAGGCATTTAACTAGCAACTCTACCTCCTCTTGACTTGCAATAATGCCTATGCTATCAAGAAATCCCTTTAGCTCATCAACACTCACAACCCCATCACCATTCTTGTCAAGCTTTGAGAAGATTCTTGACAAATTATTTGGAGACATGATCTTAATTGCCCGGTGCAATTGAACAAAACTATATATTTCAACAACGCTAATTTGAATTGAACTAATGGAGCCCAGGTGAATTTCTAACGCCAAATGCGTAAAACGAAAGAAACAATAAAGTTACCAATGTGGAGCCAATTAATTAGTAGGTAAATTTCGATGCGGAATTATGCATTCGAAAGACCCTGAAGAAGATGGGCTATAGTATATCAATCCAAGTCTTGGTGAAGAGCCTGCATATGCTAACTCTCCTAATATATAGAAAGATGGAATGAATTGAGAAAAAATATCCATTGTCCTGTCCTTTACTTGTACGGACTATATACCTAAAAAAAAAAGAAGGTAACAATCACAAGACACTACTTGTGGTTGAAATATAATGGTAGGAAGTTTCTTGGAAGAAGGGGTTTTATAAGAAAATAAGCAGACATTTTAGATTAATCAAAAACAAAATAGTATTGCTCAAAGTATTTCTTTTTCGTTAGATAGAAGGGTCATTCATCCTTGACTTCAATACAGAGTACATAAATATGAATTTTCTAGAACTTCCGCTGTCTTTATCAACTTCAAAAACAAGAAATACGGATCACAAATTTCAAGAGATCCACCTGTCATAGCACATACATACCCCCTTCCCCATTTTGTAATAGTTATCACGATTTGCTTTACATAAACAAAAAGATTTATGCCAAAATTAGCGTACGAGGAAAGAATTGATTAAGTAAGGATAATTCTAGTAATTTACCTTGTCCGGTAAATGGATTAATTGGGATGTGTTTGACTTTTGATACCATGTAAAAAAATGAATTTTGAAATTTGCTAAAACCACAAAAGTTAGGCGCATAGGAGGCATAATTGCTCATCCCACTATGTGGGACATAACATTTTACGTTTTGAAAAATATCTTTTAACGCTAAAAACTAATTTTATAAATAAAGCGGTTAATTACCATTTAAATAGCATCACTAAAAATATTAATAAGCAGTTGATGTATTTGATAAAAAATGTTGATCAATTGTTCTTTTGTTAAGAATTGGCTAAAATACCCTTAATATTTTGTGAAAAATTATACATTAGAAGTATCTGTATAAAGATAGGAGACACAGATACAAAGTAAATGAAAGGGAAGTTGGGAATTATTTAAAAAAAGATGTTTTGAAAATTTTTAAAATATATTGGACAAAATAGAAAAATTTTAAATCAAACCAAAAATATTTATAAGTTGGGAAAATCAATTTATGACTTTTGGCTTATAAGCACTTTGGTGTTTACCAAACCCCATAAATAAATTAAAAAGTATTTAAAAGACAATTTGATATATTAAAAATATGAAACTCGTGAAAAAAATAATAATATTAAAAAAAACAAAAAATTAAAAAAATTAAAAAAATTTAAAATATTAATCAAAATTTATATAATTTAACTTTGAAAAATAAAATGTGACAAATATTTTGAGACGGAGATGATATTAGAAATAGATATTGTTTGATGAAACAAAATAAACAAGTTGGAAGCACAAGGGTGAGGATTTATTTTGTTCTTTTAGAAAAAATGTTGTTTTATTCAACAAACAACTATAACAATCAATGGATGATGCTATTTTCTCATGCCCATTTCTCTCTAAACATTAATATTAGAGCATTTGAGACAAGCTTTTAAAATCATTTTATTTTGAAAAGTAATTTTTTATAAATGTTTATCAAAAAGTACTTTGGTGAGAAACATTTTATGTTTAGGCGCATAAATTTTAAAAGCAACTTTTGAGCGTGGTGGTGTTTGACCGGCTTTTAAAGTCTTTAGTATATTTTCACAAAAGTACTTCAAATAAGTGTTTTGAGGGAGAAACTATTTTTTTTTAGTTTCTTTGAAAAGCGAGTTTCTTATTAAATGCATTTTCCCAAAGTTTAATAAAATCTCATTTCTTTTAAAAAATAAGCGGTTTAAACACTTTTAATCTCCCAAGAACGACAAAGGGCTATATATGAGATGGCAACAAATCATGTGATGAGGTAAACCAAGATGTCCAAGATTAGATAATTTTCAATGGGAAAATTTTTAATTTCTTTCCAACACCAAAGACTGTCACATCAAATAGGAAGATTAAATTAGTACTAATTTAATTAGGGCGGAATATATGAATAATATTTTAAATTTGTCAATAAATTTATTTTAAAGAGTTATTCACAAAATATCTTTATTTTGATGTGATTTTTAATTTTTATCCTCAAATATGATGGTCTTTAATTTTTTTACCCTTCAACACTTTAAGTTAAAATAAGTGAATGAAAATACTCATGACATCAAAATAGCAAATCACTTTTTTCAAGGGGCATAAATTTATATTTTATTATCATAATATTTTATAAGTTATGTCATAAGCCATAACTAATACTATACCATAGTAGTAAATTTGTACTAAAGGACACAAATTGTGTAGTATTTTCAAAGTTCTTTTGTAATATTCAGAAATCAAAGTTATGCTTTTTGGGACATATATTTTTTATTCTTTTCAGAGGATAAATATACATGAATGAACATAAAATTGCTTGAACTTGCCCTTAAAATAAATTGTTCTTTAATTTTTATCCTTTTAACAACTTAGCTTATGCATAGTGGGACATAAGTCTTTAGAAAACCGAAGTCATGACATAACTTGAGATATTCCTTGCAGAAAAAAATAAAATCTTTTCGTCCCAGCACATTTTTATTAAATGAGAAATAGGGGTAAAAAATAAACACTTGAGATAATGACAAAAATTAAATACCAGTTCGTTTGAGAAATTTAATCAGTGCAACAATTTCTTATTTAGATACTTGAATTACAATGATCTGTTCCAATTGATCACCTGAATATATGCTAAAATGTTCGTTGTGGACATATTCCGGGTTTGATTAATAAAGGACAAACAATGAACATAATTGAAAGAGCTACCCTTAGTTTTGGCAGTTCCACAATGGAATAGGACCACAGAATAAGTATATGTCTTTCTTTCTTCCTTGCCCTTCCAAGTATTTTGTTTTATTATCTTTGGGTTCTTGTCCTTTGGGCGGGTGAGGGGACCTTGGCTAACAAATTCACCCCTCTATTTTCGACTACTTGCAACTTCTTTTTAACTACTTTTTGAAAATTTTAAAATTAGTGAAGACAAACAAATGATCTTTCTTCAAATTTTTAAAGTTAATTAAAATATTTATGAAAAAAATAAAAAAATTAAAAAAATTAAAAAAATTAAAAAAATTAAAAATATTTTTAAAAAAGAATTATGTTCAATAAAATACCACTACGTAAATTAAAAACGCGGATAGCGTCGTTAAGCATTAAAAACGAGTTTGAAAGAGGCGATTAATTATTCAAAATCCAAATCTTCTTCTCCAAAAGTTGTGCATGAAACCTGTAACAAATTTAATAATCAGATTAGAAATGAAAAAATGGATAAAATTTATGGTTATTCGTCCGATCCAGTTCATTTTAAATAATTTGGGTATCCAATCATTTAAAAGTGGGTCAAATATAGATCAACTCATATTATCCATCATAAAATATAGTTAAAGGTTATTCACCTATTTGTATTTCCCTTAAAAGTATGTAAAGGTGTAGGAATCTCTAAACGTACCCTTATTAAGGATATGTTTGGTTTAAAAGGAAATCTTTTGATTTTTTTCAAAAATATTCTCATTTTTGGTTGGTATAAATTTTTTGAAAAATAATTTTAGAAATGATCTTATCTTCCTCTAATTTAAGGAAAATGATTTTCCTATTTTTACAAATGATCTTATCTTCCTCTAATTTAAAAGGAAAATGGTTTCCTACATAAAGTAAGGAAAATATTTTTTCAAACCTATCCTTATAATAGAAATATTTACAAAATTTTTCTTAAACCTCACCACCAGGAAGTGATCCGGAGCCAAGACTAGGCTACCATAGCTCCAATAAAGATAAGGATTGACAATATTTACAAGTAAGGCGAGAGTAGCACAATAATGATATACTAAAGATGCGGGTGGTTACGAGGAGATGAATCAACATCTATAAATATCTCGATCTTGATCGGGACCTTTCCGATGACCGGCGACTCGACTCAGAACGCCGACTTGGAACCCAGAATTTGACCCAATCCCGACTACCGATCCCAGCTTGGGACTGACCTCGTCGAGACTCGACTCCCAGATATCGGAATCTTGACCTCGACCCCCGCTCTTGACCTTAATTCGGGATGGAGCCTCGATCAGACAATGCGATAAGAGACGACTGTTGATCCACTTTATCAAGACAGACTCCCATTTACATGACTCTCGTTTTAACTCGGGACTCGACTTCGACCCCGATCGGGATCTTGGCTACGGATTAACCAGGACCAAGCTTATTGATACAAACTTGGGAACTGGTGACATTGACTCGGGAACATTAATCTCGAAGCGTAATACAAGACACGAGACTCAAATCCCGTCCCTAACTTGAGACTCGGCTCCTAACTTGAATTAGACCTTGAACTTTGAAATCGAGATCCAAATTTCGGTCTTGACTAAGATTCACCTATCGACATCAACTCGAGACCCAAATCCTGCACCCCAACTACAGAGGCAATCCACAACCCTAACCCCAGAATCTCGGCCAGGGGGGACCCGACTTTGATCCCTCGTTGATTTCGATCCTAGCTTTGGACTTTATTTGGGGACAGCTTCCAACTCCGAGACTCAAGGCTGAACTTTTATTGATTCGGGATACGGCTCTTGATCCCAACTTCCCGGGACCACTTATTTTCAAGAAAAATATTTTGCCATAAAAAATAAAAAAATTTCCTTCATACCAAACCACCCTAATAGGAGAAAAAAAGAAGAAAAATGCTTGTAATCTGGGACTACTTATTTCTTTACTTAATAAAAAGCAATAGATAATATGGATATCGATATTATCGGGTGATTTATTATTTACCTTTTTATCCATATCAAATATGGGTAGGTCAAATATTTCATCTATCTTCACTCAACTCATTTTTTGACTCGCCCATATCTAACTCGATCTATCCGTTTACCACCTCTAATTAAAACCAACCCAATTCAAATTTAAATAAGGTTCTAAATATATTTTTCAACACATGAAAACTGAAATTACAAGAAAATTAGAAACGGAAGGAAAATTGCTAAAAACAAACATAGAAAGGAAAAGAACCAGATGAAAGAGATGAGAAACAGATCTCGGAAAAATGGGATGAGAGATACATACAGTTCATATTAATCCGCATAACCTCCTTCTTTCTAACCCTAGTAATTTTTAACCAATTTGGTGCCAATTGAGCTTGATCCCAAATAAACTCTTTAATATTTTACTTTGCTCAATAATTCTATTAAAATTAGTTATTACATTTTGTAGTAAATATCAAAAGTTGTACTTACAACAGCATATGTAGTATTTTCATTGATTAGAATCAGTTAGTTAAGAAGACAACTATTAGTTTGTTAGGCTGTTAATCACATATTTTCACTTACTAATCTCTCGTATATAAGTAGTTGTTTTCAGCTAATGAAGAGTGAATATTGCAGACTTATTTATCTCCTTAGCGTTATTTGTGCAGTTCGTTTCTCTCACAATAGAACAATCATTGATGCTCCATACTAATCTCTCTCTTTCTTTCTCTTGTTCTTGTTATGGTATCAGTGCAAAGTTATTCTAACTTGAAGCTCTAGTATTCCCTTTGCGGTTCTCAGTAATCTACTATGTTGAAAGGTAAAGATTGCACATCTAAGTTCTTCTACAATCAACTTGTCTTTCTCCTTCAATTGCTACTCTCTATTTAATTTTTCCAATTTCTCTTTGTCTTGCCATCATCAATTGACTGAATATTTGATGGCTGTCACTGAGGATCAAACTACTGTCGACTTGACTAGTCCCTTTTGCATTCACTCATTAAATAATAAAGGTGCGATACTGGTAGTGCCGATCCCATTAAGTTGAATTGGGTATAGATCCTGGAGAAGAGGTGTGTCGCGATCCATTATCAGTGAAGAATAAACTTGAATTTATCAATGGAGTGTAAAAGATCAAATTCGGAGTTCTCGAACTATTATCTATGAGAGAGATGTGATGATATAGTGCATCTTGTAATGTATATCCAATAATGACTAAATTATGAAAAGAATTGGAATCAGTATGAACAAACAAATGGTGTTAAGCTATATCAAATCTATAAATAAATCAATGATTTGTCATAGGGAACTTCAGATTCATTGATTATTACACGAGTATGAAGAAACTCTAGGAAGAGTTGAATAATTTGAATGCTAAAACTCAGTGTAGCTGTTATTGTACTTACGAGGTAAGAGAAGGTAGCATAAGACTGAACAAAATAAAAGGCTAATCCCATTTTTTATGGGACTAAGTAAACTTCAATGCTATTAGAAGGAGTGTTCTGATGATGAATCCCTCTACCATCTTTGACACAAGCTTTTCCTTGATAGATTCCAAGATGAAATACAAATAGAGATTAAACTCGGCCACTTTGGCATCTAGTTCATCATCTCTAAATATTGGTAGCTTTGGTGGAAATGAGTAATTACCTGTAACTTTGGAAGCTATGGTAGGAACGAAGGAAATAATTTTAGAACCAACTATTCCCCTCAAATCAGCAACAATTGACCTAGGCCTGTGAGTGGATACTGTGAAATCAGGGCATACCAAAGATAGATGTTTCAAATTACAAAATTTTCATCATAGAGTCCTCTAACCTGCAACTCTTAGAGTTACAACTATAAATGGTTACAATTAAGGTTTTAGTACAACAAAGGGAACTTTAATTGGAAGGAAAAGAGGACAATAACAAATGTACATTGTACTCCTTGAGATATGATACCACGGAAGAAAGATGAAATAGACTACAAGGAAAATGTGACTTTGTCTAATGAACAATATGGACAATTGGTGAGTCTTCTACAACATTTTCATGCTGGGACTGTAGGGAAACCTCGAATAACAATATCACAAATAGAGATGTAAACGTTGCAGGTATTGTGGTCTACTCAAGTAAACTTTGCAGGTGTTGCTGGTCTGCTCAATATCACCATATGATTGTACTTGAAAGAAGGAACCAAAAGAAATCTAGTAAAGTTTCATGCAAAGTTTTTTAATCTAGTATTCACACATGGATCATAGACTCAGGTACATCAAACCATATGATTTTTTAAAACTCATTTGGTCTAACATTAGATACTTATCATACCCGATCCTTGTTAACCTCCTAATAGATATAACGTTAAGGTGATTGAGACTGGTAGTGTAACATTGACTCTTGAGATTATTTTACACAGTTTTTTGGTTCCTCCTTTCAAGTATAACCTCATTTTTGTATATTGCTTAACTTTGGACCTCAATGGAATCACTTCCTTTACTGAGAATTCTTGTCTTGTACAGCCCCTTCAATGAAAAGGCATTTGGAGATTGGTAAGATGGAGGATGACCTATATCTTCTATACGCTCACTGCTTGGGAACAACCACTCAAGCAAGGATCCCTAATACTTGCTTCTATTTCAAATCAATTATTTATTTATTTTTAATTTTGTATTCTATTATAGCTCTATTGATTGTGCTACTGAAAACAATGTTTCTATTCTTACATTCAATAAAGTGCACTGTAACAATCATGTAATAGTGACATGCTTTGAAGTAAGTGTCACGACCCAAGATTGAACCCAGATAGAGACACGGGACCTAGAATCATGAATGACTTTAAGTCGACCCATGATATGAACATAACAACTAAAGAGCATGCATCAAGCAGAATCGATAACTAAAACATGAATGAGTGGAAGTCGAATAACATAATGATCATAAAATAGAGTCAACACTACGACAAAGGCGAAAATCTACATAATGTCGATAAGTCTCTAACATTTCTAATGAGCTGATTGGACAACATCCCAACTAGATTGCATAAAGTCTAAAGCGGCAACAACATAAATCAACACTAAGCTTAAGGTCCTTGGAAGATGATGACTCACCAACGATGGAAAAGCGAACTAAGTTGAGGGAAAGTTTGGACTAACATCGGGGTAATTACGATCGTTCGGACTGTCGTGAAATGATATCTAATAATGAAATTATACGGTCGGTACTTGGAATGTGCGAGTATGCAAGGTAAGTAAAAACATTCTTTGAGTAATTAGCGAAATCATGCAAATAAACATAAATCACAAGATCATGAGAGAAAGGAGCGCATCTTTGAAATACGGAATACGAAACATGTATAGTCATAAGTTGAATGTCATATACAGATAGAATGAACCAAAACTAAAATATAAATCATATGACTTGTCATAGGCGTCGTAGTGGCTCCTTCGGCCAGTCATTAGGTCAAACTCTTTGTAAAACATAATATCATAAGAAGTAAAGAACATGATTAACTAAAAATCATGACATGTCAGGAGACTTGTCATAGCAGAGCACCGGCGTTAGAGTTTGCGATGCCTGGCTTGTCACTCGAGTGGACGGGCGTCAAAGTGCACGAGGGCTAAGGACCTTTCCATGATATCGATATCAAGGCGAAGGCCCGCTGCCCGACGAGAAAACTCTCTTTAGGGAGCCCCAAATAAGAAATATATATAAAGCTATGTTAGTGTAGTTTACGAGATCGGGGAACCTTGGAACCCAGGCCTACTCGATGAACTACTACTCCCAAAAACATGCCTTGGTCTCACATCGTTTTCAACGAAGGCGAAAACATAATCACGTACATAGTCGAAATACGAACATGGGTAGTCTTAACTCAAAACCATATCATAAGTTGCATTGGGAGTCTTGACTCCAAAACATGATAAGTGATCTTATTAGCCATTGGTTAAATCATGAAAACATACTTAATTGTGTGGGCTTGCCCAAATCTTTGAATCATGCATACTTGAAATAGACTTCATAAGTCAAAATCATGGAATTCATACATAGGTAATTTAAAAATATTTAATTATGCTAGATATCTTATTATACTTGAAATCATGAATCGCTAAACTTGATTTTTCATAAGCTTGCCTAATTGGCATAATTTTCTAAAACTTGAAATCAAAATTTATAATCAATTTGTTTATAAATCTTCCCATGAATCTTAAAACATAATTTGGAACATGAAAAATTGACCCATAAACAAATCATAGAATTTCATAAGATTGGGTTAAAATCCATAAGATTATAAACTTGAATAGGGACTTGAATTCATGAACGAGAGAGGAAATTTAGGCATGCGAGTGAAAGGAAACTCTTATTCATAGCCCTACATACAGATGGCGAATCTCAACTTGACTTTAAAGGCCAAGAGAATTGAGGAGGAAATTGATAGGATTCGGCTTGATCTTGAAAGAAATTACTAAACTTTGCATGCATGGGAGTTGAATGAATTAGAATTAGGTTAAACCCCCTTCAAACGTTTCCTCTCAAGGCTTAAAATGATGTAGTTTAAGGACTTAGAAGTTTAGGAATTATAAAAAGGCCACCAATGATTTGACGAAAATAACCCCGATACGGAGTCACTACGAGCGACCCAACGAGTCATTAGGTCACTAGATGACTCGTGGTTCTACATCTGGTCTGCGGCAGCCTCTTCTCAATCTGATCTCCAAGCAACGGCGGGGCCCGGGACCAGGTCGTCACACAACGACGGCTCGTTTTGTCCTCTCGTCATAAATCATAGAAATTCCAATTTTCTTCCAAACTTGTCGACCAGCGATTCGACATTGAGTCGTGAAGTGACACGTATCCTAGGCTTGTTCATATCCATTGCATCTTGAAAGTTAGAAAATTTAGGGAGGTGATCGGCTTGTTCTTATTCAAGTTTTCCTTTAATTTCCATTGGGCTTTCAAGGAGTGGTAACATCGATCTTCCCAGTGTGTGGATCAGGTGAATGAGTGAAACCTTTCACACCTTCCCTCTCTAAACCATGAATTTCCTATGTCTAATCTATGGAGTTTTAACCCAATGCATGAATTTCCTAATTCTCTACATGGGTATGATTTAAATATGTTTCTACTATTGAATTATGATTCATGGGAAATTTTTATATTGTTTTCAATTAAGATCATGTTTCAAGTTTTATGAATTAAAAATTTCATTGATGAGAAGTTCATGAAAGATGAGATTGGTGACGAATGTATGATTATGATGAGATATTTATGACGAAAAGCGCGTTTTCCACGCTACCCGATTTATAATCATGTTTTTGATGTGAATTGAGTATTTTGAAACATATTAAGTATTGAAATGCCCACATGTTTAAGTACGATTTATGATTTCACGAATTAAGCTTACCGTATGATTTTGGAGCGAAGACTCCCAATTATTCTTGGCTGTGGTATGGTTTGAGTTAAAGCTTCTCCTTATGCATAATTTCAAATTTGAGATGTATTTGATTATTGAGCTTCGTTGCAAAAAGATGGAGAGCATATGCGTGTTTTGAGAATAGTGTCTAGCAGAGTAGAGGCAGGGTCGGAATTACCATTTATGCTTGAAACTACACGCCAATGTAGGTTTATAATTATATATACTACTTTGGGAACTTCTTTGTGAGCTATCCCTGCCCTATTGGGCCACGAGCTGATATTGATATCATGGTATAGATCCTTAGCCTGACGAGGCTTTGGACAACTATACCCACTTGAATGTGATAGTTGAGATCACGTAAGCTCTATTGTGTATGTTGGTTAAAAGACAAGTCTCATATTGTTCCTCGTGATTTTAGTTATGCATATTCATCATTCATGATATACATTTCTATATATGTTCTAAAGAAGTTTTGACCCAAATGTTCAATTTTATGTCATGATTATCGGTTGACTTTGGGTCAATCGATTCGGTTATGATGTTATATTTATGTTGAGATCATGTTTTCGGAAAAGAAGGCACATACAAACCTTACTCTCAGGCTCTTATTTTGTTTATGTTTATATTATGCATGTTTTAAATGATTTTTACTTTTCTAAGAGGTTTTACTTACCTTGCATACTCGGTACATTCCACGTGCGGCCGCATACTCTATGCTATAGTTTTATGATACGAGGCTCCGTCATGAGAGACCCGACACGAGTCATTAGCTTGTTCACGGGTCACATCCAGCTCTTGGTGAGTCCTCATCTACGAGGACCCGGTTGTCCTCCGATTATCTTTTCATGTTCGGTTTTTTCTAGACTTGCGGGGTTAGTTGGAGGGTTTTGTCCCATCAAGCCATCGGGCGTGTTTAGAGGTTTCGGACTAAATATAGTATTCAACTATTATAAAATGCGGTATGTTAGCTTTTCATGTTATGTCGTGTTTGTAGTCCCGCTATGTCGCTATGCTAAAATTTTGAGTTACTCCACATAGATGCAGCGAGGATCTTACCATGTACCTACTTATGATAATTATAAATATTTTCTCACTATGGTAGATGATTACAGTAGATGCACCTGGACTTTGCTCTTGTCTTGCAAGAGCAATGCATTACAAGTAATCAAAAAACTTCTGACTTCGATTGAAAACTAATTTAAAATCCAACTATCCAGATACGCCAAGATCGGTGATGATTTTGAGTTTTCGGTTTAGAAGCAAATATTTTTTCAAACAAAGGGATTATCCACCAAATAACTTGTCCATACACACCATATGGTGTAGTAGAAATAAAGCACAAATACCTTATTGAAAAACCCAGGATTACTCCTATTTCGACCGACTCAGTCGGATACGGGAAGAAGTGCATCTTGACATCATCTTACATTATCAATAAATTTTCATAACTATCCTTGAAATCAGATGTCCTCTTGAAATTTTATATAAGGAAAGACCAAACTCTACTTATATGAGAGTTTTTGATCATCTGTATTATCCTACATTACCAAATATCCTTAGAGATAAATTTGATCTAAAAGCAACTCCCTATGTTTTTATTGGTTACCCTTTTTGAACTAAAGGGTATGAAGTCCCAAGTCTAACCACTAAGAAGATATATATAGAGAGAGTTGTTATTTTTAATGAAAACATATTTTCTTTCAATTTTTGTACTGCTTCTAAGTCTACACCTTCCATCCCCAATACTATTTTCACTTTAGTTCTTACTTCCGACATGAGGAAGAAAGATCATAAACTATACTGAATAACCAAGGGAATCCAAATGCTACACCTGATCAACTTCCACTAAGACATCCCCTTAATCCTAAGATCAAAACTGATAGCCTTTCTTTATCTTTGCCTACCATGTCACCACTATTATTAATTTATTTGATTCATGTCCTTCTATTTCAAAACCTAGACATCTGCCCACCCAGGACCTATTAGGGAGCCCAAAGCTCTTGCTCACCTCAAAAATTATGTTTACTCCCTTCATACATTAAAATCATCTTCCTGCTCCAAATTTTCTCTTAGTGCCTTATTCTCCATGAACTAATACATAGCACCTGATCTATTAACCCAGTGATAGTTAGAAACTTATTACAAATGTTTGTAATGATAATGAGCCAACTTCATATGAAGAGGCAACGTCTGATCCTGCTTGAAACTAACAATGGCACAGGAATTTAAGGCTTTGCATGCTAATAACACTTGAGACGTAGTACCTCTTCAGCAGATAAACAAGCCATTGGGTGCAAATGGGTGTACAAAATCAAACATAAGGCAAATAAAAGTGTTGAAAAGTGCAAAGCAAGAGACAATGTCCTTGTCCTTGGCTCAAGCAGAGTACCACTATTATTAATTTATTTGATTCATGTCCTAAGTCATATGCAGTTTCATTAGTTAGAGTTAGTTAGGAAGCCAACTGTTAGTTTATTATGCTGTTAATTAGATATTTTCACTTACTATTCTCTCTTGTATAAGTAGTTGTTTTCAGATAATGAGGAATGAGTTTTCCACTGTTCCACCAAATTCACAAAATGTCGCAGATTTATTTGTGGTTTGTTTCTCTCATAGCAGAGCAGCCATTGATGCTCAATACTAGTCTCTCCTTTTCTTCCATTTGTTCTTGTTAAATTCTAACCAAATCAGTCTCATTCACCACTCATAGACTCTTCTGATTCACATCAAAACCTTAAAAGTGGCATTTGTTGTATCCTAAATATTAAGCAAGGTTTTAATTTCGGGGCTTATATTGGCTTCCCTATTTTTCACACACACACAAAATAAGAAAAGCCTGTGAATTCGCAAATGAAGAGTAGATCACTTGCAAACTGAAAACAAATATAGTTGGAAGAATTACCCTTCTTAACTCCAGCCTCAGCACTTCTCTATACAAATAAATGCAATATATTAATTAGCTCCCTAGAAAAATCACCAACTCACTCCATTGACATATAATTCAATCTATTTTCCTTTGGGGTTCTACTAATCATAAATCAAAATGTGGCATATTGGTTCAGAATTGTTTGTAACACGTCCTTCATAGTCTTAATTTTGCTTCCAATGATTTATTCTGAAACATAAAATTACTTTTACAAAACAACTCAACAAATTCACTTATGTTATCATAACAACCAAATTTACCCACTTCAAATTGGACTTATTCCACACGGGAAGGAAAAAAAATCGTAAAACACAACTATTCCTTGAACATGTAATTTTCGTTATACATGTTTAACTCACCATAAGACTAAATAATCAACAAAACAAGTTGGTGCATTTACTGATTTATAGACTAATGTTCCTTGCGGTTGATTTACCGTATGTTGTTTCATTCTTATTTATTATCTTAACGTGTCTTTTTTTCTTACGAAGTACTAATAGAAAAGTATTATTTTAGGTAATAATAATTAGTTAGTGTGAATTCGAGAAATTATGCTGAAAGCGATTCTGAGATATTGGGGATTTAGAGATCAAAGACTTAGTAGCGTTGTGTAGATTTTGAAAATTTAATCGAATATACGTTGTGATGAAATTTGATCAAATTTCAAATCGATCTTGAGGAAATATTTTGAGTTAAAAAGCTGGCCTAGATAAGTTTAAAGTCTTTGGGACTTTCACTCACAAAATTTTAATTTTTTTTCAAGTAAAATACATGTCTAAACACAACTTTAAATTTTAAAAATTTACATTTTTAAGTTTTAATTTCCAAAATTGATGGTGGGATGAGGTAATAGAAAATGTATATAATGGATCAATTGGAATTTGGAAACTTCCTTTCAATTGTATCCAAGTAAAGTCCGATCCTCTAAATTTCCAAAAAATCAACTTCTTGTTTTTCAATTCTTTGGTATGACATTTCAGTTTGGCGTGCATTACGTGTAGCCATAAAATAATAGTAGATTAAGAGGCTTGCACGTGTAATAGAATAAAAGTCCTTTTTCTTAATGGGAAAAAAGAAATTCCTTTCTATATATATAGTACTCCTGAAAATCAGATTTCTTAAAGTTTTTTTAATGTACATATTTTAGAATGTCATATTTAAAAATGCTGTTTGACTGCGCCATTTTAAAGTACAAACAAGTGGAATTTTTAGCCATGACATCTTTAAACCATTTTGATTATTAAGACAACTTTATCCCAAATTTTCACATACTAATCATATTTGTAAACTAATCTTAGATGCATCACAAATATATATATATATATATAAAAAAATTAAAAAAATTAAAAAAATTAAAAAAATTAAAAAAATTAAAAAAATTAAAAAAATTAAAAAAATTAAAAAAATTAATATTAATTTTTAAAAATATATAACGAAATCGTAAAATATTTAATTTTATAAAAAATCGTAAATTTATGTGCTTCATATTTTAATCTATAAATTAGCCCGGATTGTACTTGATCATTTTAAATTGGACCTCAATTTTGATAGAATTTGCAATAATAATCAATTTAGTCATGAAAATCATGCCTGTCGTTGTAGAACGTGTTGTTTGGAAAGATTATAGATCACGAATATTCGATGAATTGTATAGACGTATTATACCATTTTGTGTCCACAACTTTTAAAAGCGTGGACCTTGCAATTTGCATTATATTCTTTACTTTTTTTCCTCCATTTGTACGTTGAACTTTGCTCCTTATCGTGTGTTGTGCCATATCTCAATGGATACCAATGGTTCTTTTCGTTTTCCTTCTTTTATCAATATACTAGATGGGTGGTGCCCGTGCTCCACACTTGGGCGTTTTTCAAATATTGTTGCGTTAAAGCAGTAAAGTTTTAAACGATAAGATATGAATATCTGTCTTCTGATGAGCGGAGCAAAGAAGTGAAAGTATTACATTGATAAGATACGGCCAAAAGTTATTAAATTATTTGAGAGTTGTTGAGTGGGACGGTGAGCGCGTAGTACGCGTCGTGTCTGGATATGAGTATTAGCGGTAAAAGAAAGAACAATAATATGTTAGATAATATATGATTTGTTAAAAAGAGAAATTAGAAAAGGAAACAAGAAATTAATAATATTAAGTGTATGAAAACCATGACAAAGTGAATGTACTTTGGATAATTTAATTTATTTGATCTTTGTATATGTTAAGTTTTGAAGAAATCAAATAGGTTTCTGTCAAAGAGTTCTATTTCTTGTATTTATATATTTACGCCGATAATTTTCAAATGTTATAAAGGTAGCGGCTCATTAGCGGTTATCACAAAGGAGAAGTACACGGTCCAGATCTCTTTTAGAAGTTTTAAAAAGAGAAAATTAAAAAATCCGCGGTATAGACTTAGTTTCTAGGCTAATATTTAACATCATGTTTTATAGTAGATTATACAAAGATATGTTTAGCTTATACGAGATGAAATTCGTTTGAAAATCATTAAGTAGCACTTTTTTAATTCAAATATCTTGAAGCCCATCGATCTGAGCATAAGAACAGCCCTTTCTAAGTCAACTAAAGTAAAATCCAGAGCCCAGCATATTGTGCGAGTATTCTTAAAAGAAAACACGGGGAGGAAGAGCGGTATATATTAGAGAGTGATAAATAAGAAAAAGTAAAATTAAAAAATTGGGGAGAAAAGAAGAGAAAGAATAACAACTCACCAAGAAGAGATTGAGAAGTGAGAAATTGAAACAGAGTTGAAAATTAAACTTCAGCGCCGTGTGAAGAAAAGAACAGTGATCAGAAGCAGTGATACGAAAATTTATGTGCGTTTAGAAATGTAAAATTTTTTATTTTGTTACCTGTTTCATGATAGTATTGCTATCTGAACATATTAGTCTGAGCCAAAAGGTATAGTAAGTTTTATTAAGGAGTTTATCATTCTATGAAGCGTGTATATATATGAAAAGTAATAGTAGTTTATATGTAATAAATTTATTTTAGGAACTTGCATAAACATCTTTGTTCCACCCAAAAAGCCAAAAGCGATTGCAAAAGAAAGTTGGTTAACCTGTACATGTATGCAACTTAAAGTATGAAAGAGGGTAACATATTTGAAGGCCAAAAGGAAAATAATGTTTATTAAATTAAGGTGCAAAAGTGATTTTTTTGATGACCTTTATTCTTTTTCACTGGAGTTGGTGGCTCGGCTTTTGTTGAGCTTTGACAAGTTATTTTGTTCTTCATCGAAGAAGTGAAGTCCTTTTTTTGATCTTTTGTTCTCTTTTCAACGGGGCAGAATAACGGTTTGCAAATGCGATCCAACGGTGCGCGAAAAGATTTTTCACTTGAATTACGAAGAGGTTTTGGTTATTTTGATTTGAATATTTTCCATTGGCGACAAGTCATTCTAGGGGAATATATTTTAAAGTTTTTGTTAGTCCAATTGTAAAGTAATATAATGAAAATCGTTTGGTTAGAATATTTACCTCGGCCCAAAAACCGAGATCATAAATCTCATGACGGTAAGAGATAATAATTTTGGCTTCTTTGTCCATGATTATTAGGTTGTTGAGCGGAAGCATCTTCAGATTACGTCAAATCGACACCTATGGTAATATTATAAGACAATTTTTTTTCACATATTTCTTTTGAATATGTTCATAAAATTAGACTCTAAATACCTTGGCACTAACATATTTTCCTGATTGTAATTCATACAGCGGGTTTTCTTTTTCTTGGACTCACTCACTTCTTGCCCTGAATTTGGACATATTAAAACATAACAAATTTTGAGTCTATTTGAGAGTGATATTTTGCTTCGATGGAAAAGGAATGTCCCTTTTAAGAAAAAGTTAGATTAGTAATTATGTTAATTACAAGAATAAATAGCGATATAAATTATGAATAATATTAATAGAATTTGGTCTTACGTCTTGTTGCGATTGGCGTTGCAGTGGGACTATCTCTTCATCCATAGGAGCGAGAGATGAGGCCACCCCGAGTAAATGTATAACTATTTGTAAAAGATTTGAGCATTTTTGTATTTTTTTTTTCAATCGTTTTGTGGGAAAAAAAAGGTAAAATCTTTAAAATATTTATAATTAGTAGGAAGAAAATAAATATGATATATGTAACGGTAATGTTATACCATGAACGCGAGTTGGAGGCATTGTGTATAAGGCGGATTGATTTGGATCGTGGTATTAAACTTTGTAGTCAATGATGTGCCTATATTTATTGGAACAACGATTATTTTGACTAATATCCTTAAGATAAAATATTCTTGTTTCAGTAGTAATAGCCGGGTATAAGAATAGAAAGGAAATATTAATAAGGCCAAGCAAGAATACGATTAACATTAGATTATAACAATAAAAATAAAACAAAATGTATGTCTTTAAGAAATGAGCTTTTGTGATAGTGTATTATATTTCATTATAAACCTTTACATTGGTAAGATTGTACGAGAATTTGAGAAATTTTAATAGTTTATATAACACAAGGTTTTTATGTTCATGAGGAAAAAAATACAAGTTAAGAATCTCAATTTGCATGTCAAGGTAAAACTTTAATCATCTCGTATGACTAAACAAGATACTAATTTCATGAAGATTTTAAATTTTAATTATGTAAAAGTTGATTTTATAGGTAAATTAAGCAATATGCATAATTTAATGGATTTATTCAATTATATGGCCCGAAAATCGAAGAAAAGAGAAAGAAGAGAAAATGCGAGATCTTATTCCTAGCTATTATATGCATTGTCGTGATATTGTTTATATATGATACGAAGTGAAAAAAATTTAAATGTTGAATTTTTCAATTGTAGATACATTTTTAAAATTAAATTGCTAAACGTTAGTTTTAAAACTTAAGTCGAAAGGTCAAAATTGTTACCTTATGTTAAACTCTTTTAATGAAAAGAGTGAGAAACTTGTAATATGTATTTAGTAGTTAAAGTAATAGATTACAATATATGCATCTTTAACATTCACTCTTTGAATTGAGAAAAGGAAAATTTTAAATTTTGAATATTTATTTATTTAATAAATTAATCAAGAGGTACCCCACAAAGAAATTAAGTGAAGAGATAATGTTAGTAACTTTTGAAATGCGGGGAAATAAAAAGCGATTTAATTATGAGGAGGTCAAGATGATATTCATGAATAGATCAATCGGTTCTAAAGAAAGAGGAGGCTTTTCTTTGTAGGAAAGCAGTCTTTTTATTCCTATGAATATCTATAGGTTTATTGCAATAGCATTTTATTTCAAAAAATTAAATAATTTTTTTCTAACACTAAATCAAACAAAATAGAATCGCAGTGGTATTTTATTTATACGGTGTTATTCATAGTGTGGTTGTATTTGGATACTCCAATACGCCTAGCAAGGATAATTGGACGCTCTGGCTTGTACAACGATTTCTCCCTTAGGTCTTCAATAATAGACTCTTCCCATAATGTGAATATGAAAGCTTCTTCCTATTTTAATTGAAATGGTTAGTATAATGTAAAACTTTTAAATTGTAAAACAACAGGCTAAGGAAATAATGTAAATGACTTTTTTCGGTATCGATGAGAATGAGTTCTGTAATCTTTACGCAAAGTTGTAACATATCGTTTGAAGCGGTTGACAACAATTGCAAGCACATGTTGTGAGCAAAATAATTCGTAAGCAATAGATGAATAGGTGAAAAGAAAATTAATAACTTGTGTTGAAAAACTTTAGTGATAGATTTAGCGCTTGATCATACATACATTGCATTCCCTAGGATTGTTCCGCCGTGCCTCCCTAGAAGCTTGATTGTTGATATCGAGAAATGATGTAAAGGTTAAGCTTTGTGGGTGGTGGTAGGCGTGTTCATCGGGTCATTTTGTCGACTAGTCAACTATGGTTTTTATCTCGATAGATCCAGTCAAATGTACGAGTGGTTTTCAAATCTTAAGTTCGATTGTGTGTATACGCGCACCGTTATCAAGTATGTATGAAAATAGTTTGAATATTTCTTGATAGATGGGTATATCGTCACCATATCTGATCGCTTTTATTTGGTGTTCTGAAAGCAATTTGTAACTATAAATAGCGGAAAGAGATATATGTAGGTAATATTTATTTTTCAAAACATCAAGTACACGACCGTCTTGGAAGATTCGTATTTAGATATTTTATCTTTCGTTCTTTGCTTTCTCTTAGCTTGCAAATATCCACGACACAGCCATTTTTACGTTCAATCGGCAACTCGGGAGTGATGGCACGTATACCAAAAGTGTTTGTGCCATGTTTTCGTAGCACGAGAATTAATCGAAAGAAATTCATATAACATAATATTAGGATGTAAATATAAGGAATCATTTATGGGATGATATGACATATTTAAGAAGAGATTTTTTTAATTATTTCATCATATACTATGTTGTATGTTGAATGATCATCGGGGTCGTGTATTTGTTGGTGGGCGAATTAGTATTTTTACACAGTTCTTTTTTTTGGCTCTTGACAAAACAGCCTTAAAGTTGACCATGGGAAAAAACAGGGTTCGCGTAAATAAATTTCAACAAAATCTAGTGTTTGACCTTGAGCTTTATTTATAGTCATAGCAAAACATAATCGAATAGAAAATTGTGTTCTTTTGAATTGGATTGGCAATTTTTCGTCTTGTGAACATAATAATGGTATTCGTGGAATAAAAACATGTTTGTCCTTAAAGTCACCAGTTGCAATTTTAGCGCTAATAACATGAGTTTTAAATTCGAGCAGTTAAGCGCGTGCCATTGCATAAACCTTCGAGAAGGATTCAAATTACATAATGGGATAAACTGGACAATTTTGCTTTAGTATTAACTTAGGAGGTAAACCTACCCGGTTAGAGAATACAAAAGTCCTCGAGTGGGTTTGATCATTTGGCTCTATAGTTTCATCAATGCCGGCGAGGCTGTCACTTAACGATTCCGAGGAAAATTGGTTTATAAACATTTCATTAATTTCATTTACAAACTCATTTTTGTTGTTAAAGATAACATGTGATATTACATTGGATATGTTATGTGTGAGTAGGTCTAGATCGGGGTAAATACTTTTAAATAAAATATTTAATGATTTTTTCGGTTGGCAAAGGGAATGAAAAGATTACAGGAATCTCAATTTTATTGTGTTCATTAAAGTGTTCTTTTCAGTCTCAATTCTAAAAGTAAATTACTCGGGAGGCTTGATACGATCTTCTCGCTCGCATATTTTGCATCGAATAAAATTTTTTCAAGATGATTCCAAATGTTGAATTCAATAAGCATTCCACGAATAAGTCTTCCTTTATACCGCCTTTTACTACGGGCAGAAGTACGTCTAAAATCTCCTCCAAAAATAATTACTTTTCCTCCCGAAAAAGTGTATTTATTCACAGTAAGGTCTTTCAAGACTAATCAAAAATCTCGACAAGCTTTTTATTTGCCATTGAGACCTCATCCCATACTATTAATTTCGCATCTTGAATTAGAGATGCAAGGGAACTTTGTTTACTTATATTACAATTGTAGTTTCGCACATAATGGAAGTTTAAGCGAGAATGAAGCGATTCGTCCTACGGGAGTATAGAGAAGGCACGCAGCTTTTAGAAGTTCTTTGTGCTAAAGCTATAAATCCTTTTGATCGTATTGTAGCTAGGTCTGGTATAAGGAGAATGTTTTACCCAGTTCCTCCGGGTCCATCGATAAAAAGGCCGGCGATTTGTTTGAGAATATTCTATTCATGATGGTCGTGTATGCTTTTGTTGTTCACGATTTAATTTTTATATAACGCAAATCTTACATCACAGAGTATATTTCTTTCTAATTGAATGTCTACAGTCTCTTGCATTATTTTAAAACATTTGTAGAAGCGTAATATTTTACAGTATGAGTTTAAATTCGTTTATATTTCGTCCCGTTAGAAAGTAATGTATTATTTATATGATTTAAAACCGAGTTGAACATTATTTGATTGCATGTTTGGTATAATTGTAAAATCTTGAGACATGATTTTTAAATTTTTGCCATAATTCTTTTGGATTAGCAGGGTTACAGTATGCTAATAGCGTAGCAAATAAACGTCGAAGGCTATATGGCATGCAGTAATTAGAAGCTTCGACATGCATTCAGGTGGTTGTTATCGAAGCTAGCAAGCCTCTTTTAACGGATTCTCTAAATGTGGCGTAATACTTTTCAGTTTACAGTCATAAGATCTTTGTATGACTTTGGCCCACGTATGTTCATCAATAACAACCGAAGGTAATATCTTTCTCCTTTAGTTGGATGACAACTAACAATACGTCGATAGCATAACCTTGTTTTACGCGTCCACATTTTTATCCCTTGAATGACCCGAGATAAAAATTTTCTGAAATTCTTTGTATAATAAATTAAGTTCTATGGCATGTTTATTTGTTTTGTTCATAGAAAATTCTTGTCAACTTATCGTTACGCCATTAGATGGATTTTTAAGATTGAATTTAGATTTGCGGTTGTTTTAAAAGAAATAAATTGTTGATTTTCAAGATGTAGCCGGGTATAACTGTTTAGGATTCATTTCATTAATAGGAGACGCAAACAAACGCCATATAGCCTCTGGAGGTGATACCCATGCTAATTGATATTCCACTGATTTCGCCGATTTTAGAAGTGGGATCATTATTTTGTAGGTGGAAGCATTTTATCATGGCCTTTTACAAATATATTTATAGATATATTTAACAACTTTGATATCTGCATAAATTTCAACATTCATGTGACAGTTAAATTGCTAAGTAGATATGGATTATGCGAAACAAGCCTGAGTTGTCA
Source organism: Datura stramonium (assembly GCA_018107945.1). Lineage (NCBI taxonomy): Eukaryota > Viridiplantae > Streptophyta > Magnoliopsida > Solanales > Solanaceae > Datura > Datura stramonium. The sequence continues at coordinate 31,991 of JACEIK010007892.1, forward strand.
AGATATTGAGTTCTAACTTTTGCAAATTTACCTGTATATCGCCTCACCTAGAATTAGGTGCAATTTTCGCCTTTTGATGTTTGGTGGAGTGATTTTTGGATATCTAAATTTACAATGACCTTTTTTCATGCCAGAATTTGTGGTTTAAGCTTCCGCAAGGACCACGCATCGTATGCTTAATTACCAAAGAATATAAATATTTATTTGTGTCCTGGCTCAGGTAGTTACAGCCTTTGCCTGACTCTATCGTAAGTCTCAGGTGTTAATAATTTATAAGCATAATCAAGTATAATAAGAAAATGAGCATGTGGAAGTCCTCTTTTTGAAATTCTATATTATATATAAATGGTTTCTTACAAATATATTTTTTTAAGTATATCAGTTTTAGTTCTTCAACTTTTGCCACGAAAACTACACCCTGGGAGATCAGGTCTATTTTGTACTTCATCATTTGGTAGTAATAGATGTTGTATTTACGCGGCGAGGGGTTACAAGTCATTATTGAGGAAGATGTCGGGTTTTCCATAGTGTTGAACTAAGCGATGACATCATTATATCGACGACGCATATCTCTTGGACCTCACAGCCAAAGCTAGCAGGAGGCTGTTTTCGATAATATTTGAAGCCTCTCTTTCTCAGTCTTAGAAGATCAATTAATCCTTTGCTAATACTTCGGTGCGAAACAAATCTTGATTGAATAGCAAGAAGTCTAATCTTTGTGTTTCAAGCTTTATATATTGATCTACAGAATATTGTTGGAATAATCTCTTCCGAATGTAAGAATTTCATTTCTTCATCATCTCTAATTTGAAGTTTGTAACAATAATATTCACGACGAGATACGGTGTTCCTTTTATGTTTGTTATTTTGCAAAATTTCTTCTTCAATATGTAGAAATCTCCATTAATTGCACACATGTTGGCCACACTTGGATGTTGATCATTTTTGCAAGCACAATGATTTCCTAGCTAAGTTTATTTTTGGTGAAATTTTTTGAATCCACAATGCCATCGTTTTCAGCAAATGGAAACAACAAAGGATCTTGCGGATCGTAACAAGCCATAGTAATAGTAAATCATTTGGTTACAGTTGTCATGGGTATAAATACGAATGTGCGGTGTAAGGAAGGATTTTTCTAATTCTTCGTTGGTCCATATAGCTGCAACCGGAAACATCGGGGTAAGTTGTACGTGCGTTGGTCAGGTTGAATCACATTTAAGCGCAATATAAAAATTGGATAAGTCTGGAATATGTTTGAGAGATTTTAAAAATACAGAGTATGGATTAATTTTTAATATGTCTATTAGTTTTGCAACAATAGATTTGTTCAATTTCAAGAAAAAGCAACCTTATCAAGCATATTAGTGTCATTGTCATAAAAATAAAATTTGTAAATTTTTGTTTTCATCTGAAATTATTGTTGAGATTGAGCAGAAAAATGATACATTTTGTCCTTGAACTTTGAATGTGTAAATACCTTTAGTTCTAGTTGCTAAGTTCTTGCTCGTACTTTACTCAGAAATGATAAATGCAAACATGTTATTGTATGTTCTAACGTATGTACGGAAATGTTTGGATTCTTCACAATTGCCGGAATAAAGTTTTTTAATTGATGAGTAGTTGGTGTGAAACTAATCTTATGGAACCATTATTACGACAAAAATTTGGAATTTACGTATTTGAAATCTTGGCTGCAATATTCACAGGTTAGAAACTTTTTAAAGAAATAGGCTGAATGAAGGTAGTTGTTTGATATTAGACAACTTATTTTGTGTTGGTTTACAACTGCAATATTTAGACATGTAAAGGCTAACGTAAAAGAATATGAGAAATAGGAATAAAATTTGATTTAACTAACCATTTGGGAAGTAGAAAGTTATCTGAATAGAAGTAGTTTGCTCGAAGTACAATTTGAGGCTCGAGAAAGAAGCGTGTGGTTGATTGGACATGCTAGCATGAAATTTTCGAGAGATAGCATGCTGGAACTTTTATATTGTTATGCCATGATCTTTGTAAAGTTCTTCCTTTTTGTTCGAAGGCATTTCCTTATAAACCATCACTGGCGTTTAGATTTTTCTCAATTTAGTATCAATCATCTGTCTTTTAAATCAAACATCTATTTTAATTGTTTTGGGTTAAACTGACTACGGTAAGTTGGTAAAATTTAGTTCATTTTTACAACATTTTATTTTTACAAGAGGATGTGAAACGGGAGAAGTAAAAATATATACATGTCAATAGTAAATATTAACACATAAAAAATAAAAAGAGAGAAAAAATGGTGATAATTCAAAAGCGAGGGCAAAAGCATCAAATGAAAGAGGGGAGAAAAGGCATTTGGAAAAGAGAAGCAACAACTTACTTGGAAGAAACGAGAGGAGAAGCCAAATGAACAAAAAGTAGAAAGTGAAAAGTAAAATCAGCTACTTGAGAAAGTGATAAACATTTATCAAATATACGTTAGCAAATAACGAAGGGAAAAACGGGAAAAGTGTAATGACATGCAAAGAAACAGCGAAAACAGAATTAAACACCATCAAGGAAGTAATTTATCGATTATAGACTTTAATGTTTGTTGCATAAGTCTAGCAATTTGTACATGTAAGTTTTTCAGCAATTTCTTATACGTATTAATGCATAAACTAAATTTGAATTCGATGTAGAAAAGTTTCTTTAATAAAGATTGAAATATTTGAAGATTTATTTCCTTAAAATAATATTTTAAAAGATATGTGGAAGATTTGAATATGGTACATTCAAAATATTTTAATGTGGTTTATTTAGGAAAAATTCATGTAAATTGAATATTAAAAGAAACGAGAGAAGACAGAGAAAGAGAAAGCAAAAAGCAAGAATATGTAAAAACAACATTTGGAAAGTAAAATAGACATTAATAAAGACAACAATGAAGAGGCTATGAATTTAGCGATAAAATTTAAGAATAAAAAAATCACTACTATGTATCAACATAATTTTGTTGAACAATATATTAATTTTTCTCAAAAAATTAAGCACATTAAACAAAGATAAGTTAGTTTTAAAACATGATAATGGACATAGAAATTACTATTATATATTTTTTTAATTTAGAGCTTCATATGGGATTTTCTTCACGTGCCTTAGCAAAGCAGAAACCCGAGAAAAAGAAATCCTTCGCGGTGTATTCCAATGAATATAAAAAGAATTAAAAAGAACAAAGTTTTCATTTTGTGCTATTTACTTTATTTATAATAGATACGATCAAATTGGGAATGTAGAGATACATCTATTGGACAAAAGGGAGAGAGAAAACGAAATTATAATTGAATAGCGAATGTATAGATGTCGGCGAATTGATACGTCGATACAAGGGCAGTTCATTTTGATCATTTGACCACAAAAACAAAACGGGGAAAATAGTACTTTTTATTGTTCCAATTTGCTCAAACACTCATTATATGTTAGAAGACTCTGTAAACATTCTTTTAAAATACATTCTTTAAAAGTATATTTTGGTATAGAACTAAATTTGTAATCACTTTGTTTTAAAAAATTATTGTCACTCCATTAATATATTCATGTGTCAAATTAACATAATAAATACCATGTTCTGATAATTTATTAATAAAAGATCGAAAATATACGGAAATGAGGGCAATACAATTCTTGTAAAACTTGAATGATTGCGTAAGCCCAGATAGAAGTAATATAACTAGAAAGCACCAATTCAATAATATTATGTGAAAGATTATTATGGATCAAATTTTACTCTGACCAAGCGTGTGGCCCGATTTTATGCTAGTTAATTAACGAGGTTATTTCATGTTGCACCCTTTTGAAATGTTTTCAAAGTTCAAAGCGAGTATATATTTTATTATGTATCGATTACCTACTTTTAAAATTATTTTTATTTAAAATTATTTTTTAAAATTTATAAACTACATATCAATTAATATAAATATTATGATAAAGTATTTATGTTAATTCTTATTTTTTGAGGAGCATGTAAAATTGAAAGTGAACAAATAAAACTAATTGGGAACCTATGACCAAAAACCAAAAAGAAAGAAATTAAAAAAAAGGGAAGGAAAGCAATTTTTAATTTGTTTGAGATTTTATTGTAATATTTTTATTGTTTAATAATGCGGCAAGTTGACTTTCAAAGGAGAAAGAAAAAGCTGATAATTTATATGGAATTGAATGAAATTAGGGTCTATTTAGAGTCAAAGCAAAAAGGAAGAAAATCTTTGGAAAAGAAGAGCAATTACACGAAAGAAAGAGGCAAAACGAAGAAAGAGCGGGGAAATTAGAAGCAAATTCAAGCTGCAGTGATAAACATTGTCATCGGTAGAAAAAAATGTGCAAACACCTATTAACGGGGGAAAAAGTGTAAACACACATGCAAAGCAACGACAGAAAACAAAATAGTATTAATGAGAGGAAGTAATTTACCAAAGTATCTTTATTTGAAAGTAAAGTAGACATTATGGGAAATCAAATTATTGGAATGCCCTTGGTCGCACTTTACGGGGAGCCTCACTTAGTAATTTGTTCAAAAACTATTGTTTATATCCAAACTCAGTTATTAAATAGTTACGTTAAAAAAAAATCCATTTTCTCTTTTTTCTAATGAAGCACAAGATATCTAAAGACATAACTTTTGTTTTCCTTTATTATGAGAATATTATGTGTGTAAGAAAAAAAGATTATTGATCTACCATTAGCCATGCCTCCAATAGGATATTTTTTTTAAAAAAAAATCAAAATTATACGGGGGTTCCACGAGATGAATAAGATCTCACATGAAAAGAATAATTTAAAAAATTCGGTTTCATTATAGTCACATTACGGTCAACATTTCTTGACTAATTGTATACAACCCTTAATTAAATTCATAATTTACTATTACTTAACAACTAATAAAATAAATCTTACTTTATTGAAATTATTACTTTTGAAAATTTTCAAATCTAAAGAAACCAGTACTTACACTCTTCCTCTTCGAGTTACATTATTTGGTTATCGAGGAATTTTCTGAGAACTCAACAAATCTTAACACGAGCCACTACAACCAAGACATACTTTGAAGAACACGTGTGTCGGTGAATAAATAAAGAAGAAAATATCGGACAAAGAGAATAATGTAAATTTTATCTCGTATACAAAAGCTCTCTATCATTATTATAGACCTATGCCAATAAGTTGGGTCAAACTTGTTCAAGTCTAAGTAAAACGGTAAAATGAGACATGAAATTAAAGGTAAGAATTATAAAGAGAAAAACAACTCAAGGAAAAAGAATTGTAATATCAAGGAACTATATATTATCTCTTACAATTCAAATGTGTTCGTTTTATTTAGAACAAATTTTAGTTTTGGCTTTGTATTTTTACTTGTTTTCAATTTTTAATCAATTTTATTTAGATTTAGTTTTTATTGCTTCAATATAAGAGGAGCGGCCTGATACATAAAGAGAAATAAACAAATATATCTTTCAGATCTATAGATAACAAAAGGAAAACAAGTTGTCTTTTAATGATAAAAAAGAATAAGATTGATTTCTTCCCAGAAAATGCAACACCCACTAACGAGGTCACAACATTGGTCGTTTACCCTATGCCCCAGAATTTCAAAACACTGACATGTATAACTTCTTTTATACCTTTACCCAACTATTTACCTTTATGTGTAGCAATATATGTGCAGCAAGTTATGTTTACGTATTTTTAAAAAAAAGGAAAAAATAAAATGCAGATTTTTTGATAAACATATACAAATTTTTTCTTGCATTTAATCATTTTTTTTGGATCAAGTAAGTTTTTGGCATAATCCTCTACGGTGTTAGGAAAAGTCACGGCAAAATACATAAAGGAAAAACCAATTGAAATAACATAGTATAGCGAGAACAAAAGGAAGATCAACAAAAAAATCCCAATATCAAAAAATTACAAAGAGCTATATAACAACTTATAGTAGTTTCCATAGATTTGTGTGGAATATGCGAAAATCTGAGAAAGCGTCATTAAAATCGAGTCGGGAAATCCAACAATCAAAAAACAAGGCTCATGTGATAAAGTCAGATGAGAATAAATAGGTTACAGAGAAGAACAATATTTATGGAATAAACAAGTATCTAATAATTATATCTGTGGATATTAAAATAAAACAATGAGATAATTACAAATTAGAAGTGTGGGGTTTATTTATTTTAATTTAAAGAATTAAAAATATTTTTATTTATTAATAGTATAAAATTTATTTTATGTTATTTTTATTATTATTTATTTTTATTTATTAATAGTATAAAATTAAAGTCCCATAGACTATGTCCTTCATTAAATATGTGCCCTCACGGAAAGAGAGTTACCCAATTTCACACGCAAAAATAATTTTTACATCCCAACATGTGTGGGTACATAAATAGAATTTCACTCATAATTGACGCAAATGCCTTGGTCGCACCAAGTTTCACTTATTCGAGACACGTATTATTTTTTTGGCGGTAGGCGAGAACACGTGTAAAAGCAAAAGCAAAAGCGAAGCAAATGGAAACACGTGTGAAGGCAAAAGCAAAAGTCAAAAATAGCCTTCGTCGTATAAAAGCTTCACTTATTAAGTAGTTAAAAAAAATAATATAAAATATTTTTATAATATTTAATAACTTAATAAATATATCCTTTACTTAATAAATTATTTACCTAATTTTACTAAATTTTACAAATTTATTTGAAAATACTTGAAAAAATTTAAAAAAACAAAAAAAACATGTAATTTAATTAAAATTAATTTTATAATATTTAATAACTTAATTTTATTTTTAGTCGTTAAATTATTTATAATAATTTAATTACTAGATATTACATAAGTATACTTAAATTTATATAATTTTTCTATTAATTTAAACTATTTTATTATCTATTTATTAAATTATCTACAAGTGTAGTATATTTATTAATTTAATAGCAGCAAAAATTCACTTTCAGCCAATTTATTTAAAATATAGCCATCTTTATTCAATTTCATTCAATTTGTTTAGATTTTAGCCACTTTCTATTCAATTTATGTCAATTTTAGCCAATTTTGATCAATTTTGGCTATTATTTAAATTCAATTCCTAATTAAATCTAGCCGACCCATTTTGACCCACTACCTACAGCTAGGATTATACCCAACTAATCCTAGTCGTTCATTTAACTTGATCTCGACCCTAATTAAACCCTACTCCCTTGGCCTTAAATAAGTATCTACCCAGACCCTACCCATTTTTCCCTCTCAAACTCGCCTCAGTAGCCCTTCCCTCTCCCTCTCTCTCTCTCTCACTGGCAGCCCACCGCTACCAGCCCACTCCCTCTCTGCGTATCTCTTCTCTCTTCCTCCATGACCCAGTCCCTCTCTGCCTATCTCTTCTCTCTTCCTCTCGGAATTTTCGGCGACAAACACTTTGTGGCTGACCTCACTCTCTCCATCTCCTTCATCTACCACAACACCAGAGCCGCCTTCTCTCTTTTTCTCTCCCTTTAGGCGACGAGCGCAAATAATACGTCGACCATCAAGCTGGGAAAATTCTAGATCTGTCCAGAAGTAAATTTTTACTCATTTATTTATTTTTATTATTGTTTATTTTAATTTATCAATAGTATAAAATTTATTTAAAGGATACTAAAGTAAAGAGGGTCCAACACTTTGTTCATCTTTTTTGTTACCATTTGTTATGTAATAGAAATATATTTTTGAGATAAAGCTATATTCTTTGAAGAGGAGAAACTGATTAGATATTTTCGAGATCGGAAGAACTGACTTCATTTTTCTAAAGGGTATTCTTCATACATTCGAGATCTTTCAAAATATGTATATTTTTCACCTTCTCTCTTTTTCTCTCCCTTTGCCAGGCGGCGAGCGGCAAGCAACAGTGGAGCACCAATGGGAAAATTCTAGATTTTATTATTGTTTATTTTTATTTATTAATAGTATAAAATTTATTTAAAAGGATACTAAAGTAAGAGGGGTCCAACACTTTGTTCATCTTTTTGTTACCACATTCACAAATAAAAATATATTTTGAGACAAGCTATATTCTTTGAAGAGGAAGAACAAATTAGATATTTTTCTAAGATCGAAGAAGCGACTCCATTTTTCTAAAGGGTATTCTTCATACATTCGAGATCTTTCAAAATATGTTCTTGATTTTTTGTTTTTCTTGTCTCTTGGTTTGGTTAGTTTCTTGTTTTGACTTATTGAATCATTCGAAATCAACAATAAAAAACAAGGCTGAGACAAGACTTTAAAAGGAAGTAGATGGAAAGAAGAGGCAAAACAAAAGTAATAAGAAAATAGAGAGATACTCGCGACAAGAACAAAAGGCATTAGTGTAAAGAAAGTGAGGAGAGAGAAAGAAAAGTGAAAACGAGAAATAGAGCGGGATTAATGTATCACATTTTTATTCAGAGGCACGTATTAAACACGTGTAAAAGCAAAAGCAAAAGACGAGAAGCAAATAGAAACACGTGTAAAAGCAAAAGTAAAAGTCAAAAATAACCTTGGTCGTATAAAGCTTCACTTATTAAGTAGTTAAATATATATTTATATATGTATTTTCATATTTTCGATAATGTTTAGAACTAGTCTTAAAAGATAAATGGTCATAGTAAATATAATTAGGTTAAAAGTTTTGGAGTCGAATTCCATGAGAGAACTAACATTAGTTATAATTATTGGTATCAGAAAATAAGTTCGAATAATTATTTAATTTTAAATATTAAGATTTTTATTTATAACTAATTAATTAATAAATATTAAAATAGTAAAAATTATCCAACCAAAGCGAATGAAGTTGGAAGCCAAAATTAAGGAGGTCTAGAGTTATGATTTACTCAATTATCCAAATCCTTCTTGCTATGTTACGTATGATCTCTCTGATTTATTCTCTATGGATCGTGAGAATTCTATACTTGCAATTCTCTCTCCCGAACAATCACGATAATTTACTAGACGTTTTCTCTCGAACTATTCTATCTAGCTAGCAATTTCTCATCGCTACTTACTATGATCACATCAAAGCTTCGTTATCTTTAAATATACGGTATTAATTTCCCGTATACCTAAGGGTAATGTCGTTCAACAATAACCCTAAATATGCAATATTTCCTCAAGCAGTAATAAACCGACACGATCGATCGATGGCCATTCAATCGGTGAAATAAACACGTAGTTACGTTGAACAGAGAAATTCAAAGGCTAAATTAAAGAAATCATCCCTACAAGATTTCATCAAAACTCTAGATAAAGAATCTAGCTACTCATATGTATTTAGAACATAACATAGAATTCCATAACAAACAAATTAGAAGAAGGGTAGAAATTGAAACTCGAAGTAGAATTTCCATCGCTTTCGCTCCTTGTGATTCTTGCCTCCAAAACAATGTGTCCTTTGTGAGTTTCTCCTCAAAGAGTCACGTGCCCCGTCTCAATATATTTCCTATGGTATTTATCGTTAGGATGTGTGGCGTTAAATAACATATGCTGGATAATTTTGCTTGGCCTCGTCTATCCTCTACAAAGCGCTTTGGGGACCATAGGCAGGCCTATTCTCCCAACATTCTCTTGCTTCTTGGCTCTTATATGCAATCTCGCTAAGTGAGGAGCGCAGCGGCTTGACCATCCCCTTCAATCTCCGTTTTTGCTTCAAATCAAGTCAAAATTTTCTTCTTTTGGTCATGTTCATCCACCACATTTCTTATACACATAAAACTCGTAATGAGTTTAAAATATCCAATATAACAATGTAATAACACAATTACGCACAAGATATGAATTGATAATGCAATATAAATATACTTTTAGCCGAATATCATTGCTCAATATTTATTATTTTTATTAGTGTAGTCTATAAACATGTACTTTTTAAAAATTTATTATTTTGATTAATGCAATGTACAATATGTGTTTTTTGTTATTTTAAGTTTAAAAGATTCAATCTAATCTAACTTGTATTATTTTAAACATGGTCTATGTTCATAACCTGACAGTAACAAATAGTTATTTTAAGATTGCTATTTTAAAACATAAATCAAAATTTATAAAACATTTAAAATTTAGGCCTTTGACATAATCAAACTTTAAACTTAAGTGCCGAAGTTTCAAACTCCAAATCCAAAGATCTAAAGTTTAAACTGTCAGGAGCCTAATTGGTTTAAACCCAAATTAAATACAAAATTTGATTTTGTGGAGCTCTAAGGGATGTTTAGTCGGTGTGTTCTGCGAGAAGAGGTTAGTGCAATAATAAAAAATAAAGCAGGAAAATACATGATACAATACGTTTATCTTGGTTCGAATCACTAGGGTGGTGCCTAATCCAGTCCCTTGGGTTACAAGAGTTTCCTTAGAGCTTGAGAAGAGTTGGATTACAATGTAGTTCACAGCCCCTACGTGTGACACGACCTCTACGTATATCTACCTAACTATTTCTCTCCTCTAAGATCAGCGATATTTCTTTTTTAAAATACAATGAATAAGTAAGACAAAGAAGGCTGTTAGGTTGATCAAGTGAAGTTGCGTGTCCTTAAATGAAGTCTTCGGTGCGCCTTTTATAGTAAGAGTTCGTCGGAAAAGGTAGAGGATCAATCTTTTTGATCACTTGAAAGATTTGCTCTAAGGTACCCAAAGTTTTCATCTCATCACATTAAGATAGGTACATGATTGAGATCTTGAAAGATTGGCAATTAGAGATGTCGTGCATATATTTTCTCTCAGATGATGGATATATATTCCTTTTGTGGAATCCTTGAATCTCGATATCCTTCGACCTTCCCAGGTTTGCGTGATTTGATATCCCTCTAGGAGCGGTTTGTATTGATTGAATCGATTTTTAGTTTGCTTGTTGAATCTTATTTTCTTATTCTTGACCTTTTAATTTCGCTAATGATTTGATAGTCTTCTTAGGAGGTGATTTGCTTAGTTGATTGATTGACGTCTAACTTTTGCTCCTTTCCCGGCCCGATTGGTGTTGCTTCCTCTTTTCCTTCTTTGTTGTTGGTTTCCTTGTATATGATTGTCCGTATTTGGACGGGATGTTTTGTCTTGTTGATTGATTTTCGATCTTCAATATTTTGCTTCTTGGTCATGAAGCTAGTTGTTAAGTTTTTGCTTTTGTCACGCATTAAATGGAATTGATTAGTCATCGTTAAAATATATAGCAGGTTAAGTGATATAACCGATTTTGGTTCAATAATCTCCTCCTTTTTTATGATGACAAATATAGGAGGTGATTTGAAATGCCTATTTGAAGATGTGATCTTCTTTTGGCATTCTCCCCCTTACTTGATGCATGTTGTTCGGAGTGTTCTCCCCCTTTCTTGATGCATGTCATTTATTACATATCTTTGTCTAAAGTGACTACGACATGGAGTGTGTTATAAGCAAAATCTTTAATCACGAGACAATGGGATAATAACAATGAGTCATTCATAATTAAAATATCATTCATAACAAAACATGGGGGCATATCACAATGCAATCACCAATCACAATCCCCAGACAATGAAGCAGTATTCTCTCACTTCATCATAAGGGACATAAGGACACATAGCCCACGGGCGGAGAGATCAAAAGAGTTCAAAAAAGGAAACACGAGGGTTAACGCGACGTGAAAGTACTTGACATATTTATGATATGCTCGAAAAGGAGTGATAGGATTTCCAATGCACGTGGAGAGAGGTAAGAGTTACGAACGACCGACAACTAACTCATTATAGAACTTCGCGCATGCTGCAACGAGTCGACTTGCTTGAGCACGGTTGAAGGATTTTACCCCTTCCTTTTGAATGGTAGAGATTTGAAGCTTGCAAACTTGATACATCGGTGGGCAAGAATTTCCCAAAAGTTTGAATTGCACTTGTGGGGTCACCTACCATTGCACAGTATTTGGTTGTTTACGACGGACAAAAGTGAGTTGAGAAACGACACCTTGGGATTCATCGATTTGACAAGCTCGAACCTCAAAGAGACGCATGCTTGATTTTGGTTATAGGCGGCTTTCTTTACCCGAGACTCCATCTAGAATATAACCCACTCTTGGGAAAGGCTCAATCACTATAGGTTGAGGAGATTTATTTCACGGGGAAAACTTGATATATCAGCGCCCGTGACTTTTATAATCAGAGTCCACCGTCATCCAATAGGGAGAGGCGGGTGTTATCGCTAGGGTGCCGAGAACTTTCTAGCATAAAAGCCAAAATCCATTCCACGGCCGGTTAATCTTGACTTCTTCAAAAAGGCAGGTAGACAAAACACATCTCTTGTGGAAAGAGTTCTGAAGATCGCTCTGGGAAGAGTTGTGGCCAAAATATGGCGATAATTCTATTTCAAAACGAGATAGTGACGGGTCCAAAGTCGGCAAACGGTATCATCATACATTTATGAAGGTTTTGCTTCATCAAGAGAAACTTCAAAGTTTCGGCTTAAACGATTCACGAAAAGAAAGGAATGTACGAGAGAGATGAATATCAAAAACTTTTTTCAAGGAGCACGTGACTTAGGCGATTCTTTTTCCCTGACACCGTAGTTTCCGAGATCACGAGTCAACACTAATTCGGAGATTTGCATAAAACATCTGATGGGTTCTTCAACTGTGAAGCGCCTGGCTTGAGCAGACGGTCCCCATCCTTGGAAGGTGAAAGATGACTAGTGAGCGGTGAGATTATTCATTTGTTGAGCGTATGACTCGACCGTGAGCAAGCGGTCGATCGTGATGACAATGAATTTTCTTTCTCAAAAACACTCAAAAACTTTTGCATGTCATTCAAATCAAATGAGAAAGAATAATCGGTTTTTCTTTTCTTGGGAATAGGGGAGGAGGGTTTTGAGAGAGGAGCGGTCGGGATAGTATCGGAGGAAGAGTCGGGAATCTTGATGAGATGGAGAAGAGGTAGAGCTTTTTAATCTTTCTTTGGGCAGCGAGATCCTTTAGGAGGATTTTCACCATAGGAAGTTTAGAAGCGAGAGGGATGAGAAAAAGGAACAAAGGGTAAGGGTTTAAAGGGAAAAAACGGCGATTCGAAGGGACGTGAATGGGTGAAAGACTTGAAAGGACGTGAGTGAAAAGAACGGGTAATAATGACCTAGAAAAGAGGAAACGTGCAAGTAATGGTCGAGTCCCACGATTCGTTAGGTCGATCGTGGGGAGGAAATGAAAGTATAGAGAGGTGGAGGGTGGCACGGCGGATGGTGACCACGAGTCGTGGTCACAGTGGCAGGCTCGTGACGTCTCTCGTCACAGTCCGAGGAGCGGTGGCGTGAAGCCGAGTGTACCTAGCAGTGATACCCACGAGTCACGACCCGAGCAATGAGTCGTTGGGTCCCTCGTGGTGACCGGTGACTTTCGGGCGGTAGACCTAACGAGAGGTACCAACGAGTCGCTGGTCCCGATAACTGTTTGTTTAGTGACCCGTTAGGACCGTCGACGATTTGATTTTAGTCTAGGGATTCTTTTGTAAATTTCTAACCTCCTAGATCCTAAACTAGGTCATTTTGAAAAATTTTGAGGGGATTTAGGGAATTGTTATGTCATCTCTTGGTTCCTCCCTCATTCCCACTCAATTTTGAGAAAGAAAAACATTGTAAGCTCTCGCCGAGAAACTCTCAGCTTGACTTAGGGTTTTCCTCCATTACGGCGGTTCGAGTTTTCTTCTTCGGAAATTTTAGTTAGGTATGTGGGAATTCAACAAGGAATAATTCTTCCATTGTTTCCCCCAAAACCCTCTTATAGTTTCTCTATCCCGAGTCTTAGCACGACTTTGATACGAAGAGATTATATATCGGTTTCGCTGATTTCACATAGAATGATATTCATGCTTATTGTTGATATGATCTCCATTAGTTCTTGACCAAATTGTTGATATTCCTGCAAAAGTGAATTTAAGCCACGAGGTTTTCGAATGAAACGTATTTATGTATTAAATTCCTCATGGTTTGTGAAGTGTGATTTAAGTTGATTTTCTAGTATTCCTTATTGTTTAGATGTTGAGTAATTACTCCCTTGATAAGAATGATTTTAGCCATGGCACGAAGAAAACTATAATACGCGTCGGATGAGATTTTCCTTATTTCTTGAAATCTTTGTCCATATTGTGGATTCAGTGTTGTCGGAATAAGTTGAATTCTCGATTAGGCGGTTCGTAGTTCGGTTCGGTTAGACGTAGAATTTCCTCGTGCTATTCGAGAATTTGTCAAGCGATCGGTTTGTACGGAGTCTTAAGGTGTCTATGATACCTCCCAATTATGAGAATCGGACTCGAACTCGGTTTCATTGGTCCACTAGGCGGTCATGACACTTTAGACAAAAGCAGCTCGACTAGCGGTAGGACCCAGTCGAGATTACAATGCATTCTTAGGCAGTTTACGATGCTTCTAGATAGCGGCTCGACCGGTCTAGAACCCGGTTTAAATGCGGTCCAATAAGACTCTCGGGGTACTTTCGGTTATGTATCCACAGCTGATGCTTGGACTCAGTTTGGTATCGGCTTAGTATTCAGTTTGAGTAATCCGGTGGGAACGGGACTTAGCACTTAGAGCGGACGGGGTTCCAGCGCACCCAGGTTTCTAGAACTACGTTGCCCCGGCATAGGGTACAATATTTATTGGCTTGATTGGCCCAGACTTTTGTGATCACCCGGTTCATGCCTGCCGCCACAGCGGTATATTGGGTCCCTGCAGGTGGGGAATATACATCGGACTCCAAGTCTAGCTCACATGGTTATCTGTCGATTATAGACTCTCCCACTAGTCGGCTCGGTTTAGTCTCGGTAAGCAATTCGGTTCGGTTTATTACATCGGTTTCGTCAGGTTCGGCATAGTATCTCGGACGCTCGAGTTTCGGACTTGGGGCATGTCTTTGACCATTAGGCAGTCGTGCGACCATCTTAGTTTAGGCTCTGATTGTCGGCTGATGCTCTCAGTTAGTCGTTGCATGTCATTTTCAGCTTAGTCTTTTATATTCGGATTATGTTTCTCACCCGCACTCGGTATATTCAAAGTATAGCGCATACTTTTATATTTGTATGATTTCCTTGTCTGGCTGCATGAGTGCTCGGACTCGCGTCGTTAGTCGCCGCCGGTTCGAATCCTCCTCGGCGACGAGACTCAAGGGCATTTATTTCATTTCTTCAATCATTTCATTACTTTCAATTATAGTTAGAGTTAGTTGGGGGCTTGTCCAGTGACAACTCATCCCGGCTGGGCTTTGAACCTGAACTTGATTTTGTTTATTAGTATTGTTGATTTGTTTTACACCTTATGTTTTCGTTTTAGTTTTTCATAAATGTTTTTAATTTTTAATTTTGAATTTTGTTATTATTATTGTAACAAATAATTATAAAATCAATCTTATTTCTTTGTTTTAAGTTTAATTTGGGTTACTTGTGACTTTAAGTGTGTTAGTCCATGGTGTAGACTCGGGCGTGACATTACGGTGTAGAGGTACAACGAAATTACGGTGACAGGAGATACAAACGAGAAAGTACAAAGACCTGACAAAATGCGAAAATCAACGGTGAACACGGACACACGGAGAGAACAAAAGGTGAAACAGAAAACAAAAGAAGAAGAGATTAGAACAAAGCAAGGTTGATGGATAAATAGGAAAATCTAAAGGTAAAGAAGAATCTCACATGCAAGAGCAACAAAAGGTCCATCAGGCAAAGAGTACATCACAAAAATCTTAAGGAACAACTACCAAGACCCAGGAGAACACAAAAGAAATCATACCACACAAGTAAGACAAAGAAAATATGATGTGTCAATAATAAGAGACGCCGAATACAATATAACAAAATTGAGAGGCAAAGCAAATGAGAAATGAAACGGAAAGGGGGAAGCAACTTACCTACAGAGGTTACAGATATGACAGCAATGGCAAAAGCTTACCGAGAGATATGAATAGATTAATAGATAGTAGAACTTTTATTTATTGTTATTGTAGAACTCTTTCTTTTAAAATAAAATAAAAACCTATTTAATTTTTTAAAAAATAAGATATGAGATTTGCCAAACATGAACAAACTTTAAATTATTTTGAGAAACTGGATATGGTTTAAATAGTGCCCATAACATCGGCTACTTAATGCAATTTCTACACAAGTGTGTGTAAGGAACACACGACGAGCTCTAACACACATAAATTAAGAAGATCTTAAGGGATCGTTTGGTTATCGATCGATAAGAGTGTCGAAAATGGGTCGATCAGTCGGCCCAGCCAGCGCCATGAGCTTAGAAATTTGATGGATTAGAACTGAAGATTATTCTCCCCGTTTAAAAGAGGCCATAAAATGTTGATCCAACCCGAGTCCTAAAGAGCGCGAGGTGGGGCGGTCTAGCCTTGTTTTTTTCGATCTCTTTTATTATAAGAAAATTTCTTTTCCAGGTATACGTTTAAGCTTATAAAATGATAATTTTTAAAAAGCCAACTTCAAAAGAAAATTAATGATTATTTTAATTTTATGCAATTAACAAGGAATAATTTGAAAGCAACTTAGTATATATAACATTTTTTTGTCAACAATTAATTAAATACAACTCAACTTTAGATTTACAGTTTTAACTTCAAATCAAATAATTTTAAAAATCAAACAATTTAATTTTTAAAATTAATAATATTTAAATTCACTTCAAAACATTTGCCACACTTTGAATTTGGGTAAAGTCGTGCAACCCAATTTCAAGTTGCAACAGAAGTGTCTGGACATTTTCATGTTGGATGCAATGTTTTATACTTGGTGAGTAGAAATTTTAATATTAGAATTTGACACTAATGAATAAAGTATTGTGTAAGGTATTAAAGGAAACATTGTGTCCTTTATTCATAGTTTTTACTTCTTTTTCACTACTCTTTTATATTTTCATTTAAATTATCTTTTGGCCCACGGGCATGTCTCGGCTTGACCACGGTCAAGTCTCGAAGCGTGGCGACTTGTCTTGAGCTTATACCTCAAATTTAAATGGGATTAAAAATCTTAACCGGCTCCCTCTGCACAATAGCGAGTGGGTTAAGCCCATTTTGGCAGTTACATCGAGTAGGATAAGGAGTTATTAAATGTAGTAAAATTAATATAATTTATATATTATTTAATTATAAAAATTTTAAAAAAATCTCCATATAGAATAGTATAAAGATATTCAATCTTTGATTGATTTTTTCTATTTCACATAATACATAACATAGTGAGACAATGTTTGAATTATGTTATTCTTTTGCACATAAGTAATATATATATAAAAAAATTAAAAAAATTTTATATATTATTTATGTAGAATAAAAAATAAAATAATTAAATAAATATATAAATAATTCCTAGAAAAGGAGTAATATTTTTTCTGCCAGTTTTTTTAACCTGCGAATCCACTGACATTTCCACAGATTGGGTGCTTATCTCTATTTGAAGGAAAACAATAAATTGAGAACACGTCGTTCCAAAAGATTCTTTTATATGTTTCACTAGTCGATAACGTAATCATATGTTATAAAATATGAATTACAAAGTGTTCAATAATTTGTGGAAGATTGGTTTGTTTTCTTCAGAATCTCCGATATAAATTCTAAGATAATTTTTCTATCTTGGAATAAAGGTAGGAAAATGTTTCGGAGGAGAAGTGAAGTTCAATCGCTTGTATTTAATTTCTTATATTTCCCTACGTAGCCACAGGGTCGATGCAGCATTATAGAATCGGGATGAACTCAACATTTTCGTATAATTTATGTAAAAGTCATTAAAAATGCAATAAATAATAGGTCTAAACTTATAATATTAAAATTTTAGTAGATTCAATGCTAAGAATGTAATAAGTTGAATCCATTGAATTAGATTTGGATTTAACCTCAGCCACAATTGTTCAGGGTTTTCTTACCAATATTATTATCTTTTCTCTCTTTTATTATATAAAAATAATATATATACTATTTATTATGTACGGATTGACCAAATGGGTGCCCGAATTTAATATCCTTCATTAGTCATATATTTTACTACTTTTATATATAAGTTAAAAGTATTTGTGTCAGAGAGAATGGGTGCTTAAACACCGGCCATTTTGCTGAAATATAGTTATGTTGGATACCTAATTCATAGGAAGTAGTATTTAATATTCTACTTATTTGAAGATGTCATATTTGTACAACAAATATACAAGTCTTGCGTAACATGGAATAAGTTAAAGCATAAATACAATAAGAAGTTAATAAACCATAAAATTCATCACAAGAAAGTTTTAAAAACATGAAAAAAAGTCAATAATTAATTACAAATTAGGAATACCTCGAGTTAGAAACCAACATCATGCTCTTGAACTCCTCAAAATCAAGAACTCCATCAAGGTTAGTGTCATACATGTGAATCATGTTCTTACAATCACTTCCTTCATTCTCATCCCACAATCCTAATCTTGACAACACTTTTTGAAGCTCCTCACATGAAATAAAACCATCTCCATTCAAATCAAACACCTTGAATGCTTCAACAGATCATCTTCAAATTATTATCAATAATATTGTTTTTGTCCTCTTTCGATTTCTTTTCCTCATTATTTTTTCTTTACCATGGCCTCGTAGAAGAATGAAGTCAGAAGTTAAGGCTTCGTTTTTACCTACCAAAGATTGGAGCTCGTCAAGGCCCAGTGCAAGCTCCAATTTTATCAAGCCTTTGAGCTCATCTAAGCTCACTAATCCATCCTCATCTTCATCAAGCTTGTCGAAAATCACTACGGATGTGACTTTCATTTAACGTAGACATTCTAACTCAAAAGATAGCATACGTTTATCAGCGAAAGAGATGTAAACTAAAAAAAAACAACAATTAATAGCATTCTGATCAACACTTTATCACTTCAATTACATATATATATATAATTGCTTGAATCAAGTGTTTATGAAGAACAAATTAAATGAGAAGGAAACTTACATTGTCTTTAACTTGGAAATTCAAAATGAAGCTTCTAGGTTGAAGAAGACCACTATGAAGAAATTAAATTCTATGGTTTGTTCTTTTTATCCATACACATAGGGATAGGAAAGGGAATTTATTTCCCTAAGTGGAATTCTCCTTTCCTCCTCTTTTGCTTAGATTCTACTATGCAACCAAGAATTTTGTTATGTCTTTATATAGAATAGAGAATAGGAATAGGAATAGAACAAACCCTATAAGGAAGGACCAAATCTTCGTCTAATTGTAGTGTATTGGGCACAGACTAACTAGAATTATTTTTATTTTAATTTGTGCATTACTCATGAAAAACATTACTTTGTTAATTTAGGCCAAAAGGAAATCTTAAAAAATATTAGTAGAGGTTAAAGACGTGCAAAGCGTGAATAAGTAAGTCAACGTTGATCAACTCCAACAGTATAGAGTTTGCGGCTATCAAAGGGAATTAGAACCATTCTACAATAGGGTTGACTTAGTTACAAGTGAAACTAACTAATAAATGGAAGCAAAGATGATAGAGTATTTCTAGAACGGCTGATCCTATTCAAGTTTGGCCCATAAGACAAGTTGAATTTACAATTTGGGCGGATCAAAATAAGTTAAGTTGATAAATGAACGAGTTATTAACTCGTTCAAAGGTTATTAAAAAAATCACCCCTCATAACTAAATAAAACTTTTTATTACAAAACATATAGGTATTTTTTCTTATTTACCAATGTAGCAAGGTTTACATTTTATAGCAGATTTGAAGAAAATCTTGTGTGCAGCTCCTTCCTTTGTGTGCAGGGAAGATTTATCAAGGTCGGAGGAGTGTCACGAGACATTGTTTCTTCAAATTTTTTTACTAAATATGTATGTATAATTAAAAAGCGAAAACAAATAAGAGAATATATTGTATGAGTGATGCTTTTAGACTTAAATGGTTGTGTAGTTGATTGGTTGGATGTTTTAAATTTTTAGTTGAGGTTGTGAGTTCTAATCTCCATAATTTCTTTTTATTTTTTTATTTTAAAAGATGATAAAAAATCTTGCGTATTCCACTGTTTGTGCGTTGTTGGAATTAATGCACATGTAAATATACGTGATTGTATAAGTAATATAGGATTTTGAGTTCAGAGATCGTTCTCACAAAGGCTTTTAGGATCAATTGTCTAATTTGAATTCCGATTTTGTGTCGAGGGGTCAACAATTTTGGATAACATTATATTTATTAATTTAACTAAACAAATAGTATTGCAACGCTAAAACAGGTGAGTTTTTATCATATGAGAAAGATGTCTAGAGCCATGACAGCTAACAATTTGAGTTTTTCGATCATCATATCTATTAATTTTTTTGAGTTACTAGTTGGAGGTTGATATTGATTGAGCATCTTTTGATAATACTAAGCCTACTCGACTATCCTAATGTGTATATCCTATGATCGTCGAATAATAGCAAGTGCATTTATATGTCTTCTTTATATAATTGAGCGAGGCTAAAGTGTATATCTCTATCCAAATTAGCAAATCGATTTTGCCTCTGGGGTTCACGAACTAGTCATACTTATTCTTATTATGCTCAAAATTCTCTATCCCCGGTCTAATTAATAAGCCACGGATAGTATTTGATAGTTGTCCAAAAAAGCAAATAACTAAGACCATGAATAAATAAATAACTCAATATGAAAAAAACTAATAGCTATGAACGAGTTTCAAACATCAACTTTCATTTTAGTGCCAAAATACTAGAACTATGAAGTTTAGTTGTTTATGATTTGAATATCACAATAATAATTAATGATTAACATCAAGTTTTGCAATAAAAATAATGCACAGAAAGATGAACTCTACAAATGATGTTCTTAACCCCTTTCTCTGCGTCCAATGCTTGATAATCCACTTGAGTTTAAGACACATATATAGAGTACCCAAAAGTGTCAGAACAAAAATACCTAAAAAAATACTTAATGGAAAATGAGCCTCAAATGACCTGGCATGACGGTCCTCGTCGTGCATCGAGTCGCACATGGGTAACTTTCTAGCCTTCGTGGTTTCTTGGTTGGTGGTTGGCAAGTCTTTGCCGAGGTGCGACGAGGCCCACGCATCACACACACATATGTGTGCCGCCTTCTCCCTCTAGGTTGAGCTTATCTTTCAATTCCATCTTATACATTATATACTCAATCTCGAGCTCGATCCAAACTCATTATCTTAGACTTTTATTCGGACTTCAAAGCCCCAAAATTTTCGTTTTAGCTTCAAATCTCTTTATTTGCCTCTTACATGTCAAAAACACAACATAAGGCGCAAAGTAGTTAAAGTTATACTCAAATGGCTAAGAAAGAGCCCAAATGCGAGATAATTAGCAACAAAATGCATACATTTTGCACACAGAAATCACCACTTGCACTTAGACTCTAGCTCGTCCTTGATCAGGACACTAATTTAGCTTCCCTATCTAGATACGTATAACCCTAAAGTTATGCCAATCAAACTGGTCTACACGGGATAAGTTCATTACGATCACTCATACGGCACATTCACATTACAACATGCCTTAAATCAACAAGCAAAATTTTGACTCATAAATAACCCCTTTAAGATGACCAAACCTTAAAAGCTTGACTTAGGAGTTTAGATTTCGACAAAGCTTTTATGTCACCTTGCAGAAATCAAACACTTCACTTATCTTTTGTCAATCGTGTGTCTTCACAAAATAATAGAATTGCCCATCATTACTTATATGAATATAAACAATTGCATACATGGAAATCAACCAAACAAATATCGCTCGAGTCTCCCAAAAAATTTCATATACTTTACACATGAAGAATCACGAGGCTTGTTCTTAGTATAAATACTCCACTAATATAAGAACATGACGCTAGGATCAAATAGGATTTTAAACGAGCCAAGGAGATGGATAGGAATTATTTGGATGAAATAATGATAATCTCCCATGCACTTTAATACATCACTTGCTTTTTATTATGTTAGCTCAATTTTCAACTTACCAACTTTTCATTTTTTTTTCTCCTTACTAATTATACTTCTTTATTTCTCCCATTTCTTTAAGCACACTATCACATGTCACTAGCAAGGAAAGGTAAAAAAAATTCGCTTTGCAAATACACCAGGAAAGTTCTAGACATCAACTTGAAAGCATGAAATATTAACAAAATTATCTCACACACACATATCACATGATCAGTATTGTAGATGGATTCATATAGACCCTCGGAACAGGAAAACACAATAAGAATTCTATATTGGTAGATGCAATCACAAAAGGTCAAGAAAATGAGCCTAGGTGTATCAGAAGAGTCATTCACTTTTTCATGGCTTGCTTTTGAGTTTTCAAAATTAAGAATTGCTCCTAACTAAGTACCTACCTTTGAACTTGACCTAGGGTTAAAATCCACTATCTGGAGACTACATTGTCTCAAAATGACTTCATCTATCCATCATCGAGAAAAAGTATTTTTGTTTTAAATACTACCATGATTACCTATGGTTCAAAAGCATCCCCTCGAAATAGAAGCGTCGTCAAAGAAAAACTAAGGATTGGATGATCCATGTCACTATAGGGGACATAGAGCTAAAAAAATAAAAACTAAAGAAAGTGTTTTCTCGACCTTGTAAAAAAATTTTAGCGAAGGCATAAGAATCATCCTTGATTGCAAAACTATACAACAACATATAATTTTCCAGCACACACTTAATCCATGAGGTGTCCCCAATGCATAACACAAATATAAACAAGAAGGTGAAGAGACTCCCTGGAGGCACTAAGCCTCGTGGTCGCCTATCGGGATGACATCCTCGGTAGTGGTGGCGCACCCTGTGTCTCATCAAGGCCCAATATAATCTGAGTGATAAGGTCCAAAGATACCATCTTCTACAACTGTCTAAGATCGCTACCCCATTTTCAATTCGAATTCTCAAGTCAGTAAAAAAGAGTTGAATGGACTACTCTGTGCTAGTTTTATGTTGCTTAGTTGTGAGGTGTAGTCGTGGTGATATCAGACAGCTTATCAGGTTAGGGAAGCTCCAGATCCACCCACCTCGTAGTTATCTGGCATGCAAGCAAGTTTATCATACGGGGGTAAAACAACGTCCCTTTTCCCTCATTGTGCACCTGTGCCATCTCAATAAGCAATATCTTTGCCATGTTGATTTACATTCTGGTCAATAGGGCGTATGTAAGACATGCCTTTATCTTTGACACCTTAGTATTATTCTTCGAGGATATTATCCGGTAGTTAAAAAATTTGAGCATCACTTTGGCCGGCAATATAAAGTTGGCATGCTTAGGTGTTTATGCTTTCCATGTACATCATGGAACCAAGTTGCTCTAAATGTACCCACATAGAGTGTGATGAAGAGCCATATAATTTGGTTTTAGAGAGGCTTCCAACCCAGCTGGTGGCATATCTAGGAACCGCAATATGAGTTGATCTCAGGATATGAGAACTGTACTTATCCCTGGACGTCACCAGCATATATTCCTGATTAAGCACAAAGCAGGGCTCCTAATTAGCATAGAATTTCTTAACCATGTCAATATTGACATAATCAATAGCATTATTAAAGAATGCTTCCCCATAGCGTTGGCGCTACCTTGGAGGTCAAGAAACTTATTTTCCAAAGACATTACATCAATCCCAACCTTGGGGGTGGGCTGCACTGGCTCAGTTTGGGATTTCTCCGATGCAGTCCTTTGTTCTTTTCGATTACTAGACATACCTTATGATTTGCCAGTTTTGAGTGTTTGGGTCGTTGAAACATGATGCCTGAAACAGGATAGTCCAGTTGAAAATGTACATGCGCGGATGATCCACCTTAAGACTGTGTATAAGGGACTCAGACTACCCACACTTATTCTCTTGATATAATCATGAAACCGACACACAATGGATTGAACTATCCCAATCATAAGAAAATATGGGTGTTAGTTGGGTGGAACTCGGGACATTATATTCAATAACAAAGATGAGGCCAAACACTACACACCCCAAATTTTGTTTTCCATCTTTACTTGTTTTCTTTATTCAAGCATTTATATAAATACTATGTGGGCTTTCATGTTAGAGTGTTCTAACACATTCAATAAGAGAACACAATGCAACCCATATCACCATTATGCAATATTTATACATGTCCAACACTAATCTTTCAACAATTCACTAGATTAGCACCTAAAAGTATCACTCCATTAGGAAAGAATTCAAAAAAGGAGAGTTGGGAGGGCTGCCATGAGGGATCAAAATACAACCTTTGTTTCACTAAATAATTTACGAAGATAGAGAGATAAAAGAGGCGAGGATACATACCTTAGTGCTTGGAGATTAAAAGAATTGGAGCATTGAGGGAGATGAATTGAAGGTAGGGTTGTAGGAGTGAGGTTTAGAAAGAAGGAGAATGAGAAAAAGGGGAGGGTTGTTTCAGGTTTAAATAAAAAATTCATTTCAAATATTTCAGCTCTGCATCAGCTTTTTCTTCCTACGGGTCCCGTTTTATTGCCTGTTTTCTACCTCCTATCATGCACAATGCAGCCACATTGCGTATGGTCAAAATGTTGGCCGTTCTTATTTTCCTTCAATTTTGACCACATTCAAGTGCCTTCATCCTATATTTTCATTCCATGGCTCCGTGATCTTACAAATATAAGACCAACTTTCAAATGCTCATTACCAAATAAAATTAACATTGTTGGGTTGCTTTCCAACCAGTGCCTTAGTTAAGGTTGTAGCACGATATATTTTTATATTTTTTTTTCTTTTAGTGCTTATAATCTTAGGTTGTCTCCCAAATAGTGTCTGATTTAACATGTGGTACAATTCAGACTTTCAAGCTCACGACGTTGAATGTTCTTATCATGCTAACTTTTGGTCCTCTTCTCGTATAATATTGCATTCTTGTGTGCATTAAATTGAAACTCATTAATTCCATGTAGTTGCAACATCCTCTTCTCTAAACCGCATTTATGTCCCAGTTTAATTTTTGATTACCCAATATAATATAGCGTCAAGCTCCACTGTTAGATGACATATCTTACCAAAAATTAGCCAAAGATGGAGAGAGTTCTAATAGGGGTTTTGTAGGCAATCCTACATGTTCAAGAGTGTCATCCAACTGTGAAGCAGTCCTTCCTACTAATACCCATCATTTTCTTGCATGAATCTTTTTAATCTTGCGATTCAACATTTTCACTTGCTCGATTGTTTGAGGATGGTATTGCAGTAGCTACTTTCTACCTTACATTGTACTTTGGAAATAATTTATTGAAAAGTTTATTGCAAAAGTGTGTGACTTCATCATTGATAATAACCCTAGGGGTTTCAAACCGTGTGAAAATGATCATTTTCAAGAATGCAACCACATTCACATCATTGGTCGGGGTGAAATTTCTTCTTTTCATTTTGACACATAGTCAACTGCCACAAGAATGTACTTGTTTCCGTTTGATGATATAAATAGACCCATAAAGTCTATTCTCCAACAACCAAATAGCTCTGCTAAGGACTCAAAGTCGTTTAGAATTTCAATATAGTGATGAAACTATAATAGTTGACGATCCAAAATTTTGGAATGACTTAATAAAGATAACTAATATTTTGCTTAAAATTATTAGAATTTTGTTACTTTAATAAGGTATTTTTCTGAATGAGTTACTTTTTCATAACTAATTTATGTGACATTTCTCTATTTTCTTTTATTATTATTTTCTAGATTGATTAACATGCCAAAAATATAAACACTAAAAAATAAATAATATTTGAGGATAGGAAAATCTTTGTAAGGATAAAAGCAACATGAGAGTTTGCAAAAAGGACCTCAGATACTTATGATGGGATTCAAAGAGTCCAAGCTTTGAAATTTTATAATGATATGACTTTGGGATTTTCTTTTGACGTTGATGATAATGAAGAAGATGATGCTTATCATAGCCCTAAAGCAGGTACCCAAAAAAGGTGAAAATGCCACTGGATATAGTGCATTTACTGTAGCTGAAAATTTCATTAAACCTAGTTTATTTAGGTGAAAATGACACTGGACCTAGTGCATTTACTGGAGCTAGTGCTGGAACATCTGAAAATGAACATGTTGGATCTCAACAAACTCATGAATAGGTGAGTATGCTAAAAGGTGCTCTTGTAATGTTAATGAAAAAGAGAAAAGCAAGAAAAAAAAGCAGAGGATGATGATGAGATATTTCTTAAGGATATGATGGAAGTTATGAAAAACTTTGCTGAAGTCAAGACAAAAGAATGAGTGCGTTGATTGAAAAGATTGGAGATCATTAACGATTCGATATTTATGGTCAAATTTATTTCATTCTTGAAACCCTGGTATTTGAGTTGTAGGACATAAAACAACATATTAAAGCTGCAATAGTTCATTGTGAAGATGACAAAATGATGGAATACTTTTTACATATGGATGAACATGAGTACCAGAACGATGATATGGATGGTTATCAATGATAAACTTATGGAGATAAGTGGTGGCACTAGTTTGCTAGTTTTTGCTTGACTAACAACTTCAAAGTTTGATGGTCTTGTCATTTTTGATACTTCCTGATTATTGGTATGGGCACGAGGATCCTAGATTTTTTGTGTAACTAATGTTTATTAAATAGCTTAACTCCCCAAGTGTAAATGTTAAGTGCATGTATAATTTTATAGTTGCGATGACAATTCTTCTGAAATTATCTTTATGTCGTTTAATTTTGAGATTTCACAATACAATTATTATATAGTTGTTATGACAGTTCTTTACTTTTTTGTACTTCTCTGTAGTCTTTATTTTTCATTGGTAATTTTTACATAATTTAGTAAAGTTGTTTGTGACTAAGAAGTAATGAATTTCTCTTCTATTTGTTTGCAATTTTGCTGCAGTAAAAATAATAGTTGAAGAGAGTAAAATTGTTGCAGTAAAAACAATCGTTGAAGAGAGAATGTACACAGTTAAAGAATGGAGGGTATCTTTGTAAATTTAATATAAAAGTATAAAAATGCATGTTATTTTTAATACATCAAATTAACGAGTTTATTGACGTTGTGCACATCTGGCTACATCAAATGGCCTAAATAAAAAGAATATATAGCGGCAAAAAGTAGGTATATATGCATATAAGCTAGTATATGTACGTGAAAACTAGTATATGTATATAGTAAGAGAATATAATATAGTAATATATAAAATATGCTTGTAAAAGTGATAGTATGTGTATACATACCTCATATGAGCTTCTTTTATAAGAAAGAAATGGGCCGATTATTGAGCAATTTTGCAAACGCATTGGTAAAAGTAATTTGTGCCTGAATTGGGCCAATGATTCTATTATGCAAAACTGGATTTTCTTTATCTAAGGCTACTTTGGGCCAGCAGCCCATCTCATTAAAATCTTTAAAATATAGTTAGTCTACTCTCAAGTTGAAAATCTGGTAAAAGAAATAAGTCTACAACCTTCTTGATCTGCATTTTTATCTGCATATTTGAGCACATGAGAAAAATATGATTGGTTTGTTAGGCAGCCTTTTTTATATAAAAAAAATCATTATTATTTTCTCTTTTTCCTTGGAAATTACTTGAGAAGTAGGGAGCCAAACAAGAAAATTGTTTTAAAAAGAAAACGCATTTTAAATAGTCTAAACTAACGAATACAAGAAGTTTTTCTTTAAGGGGTATAAGGAATTAATCACTAAGTCATTCAAACGTCACGCGATCACACACAAAAATATACATCAAAATACAAAGTTAATCAAGTAATACAAATGATAAAAATCATAGTTAAAGATAAGGCGCAGAAAGTGTTGTGATTCACTTTTGAGGAAGCTTAACTCCTAATACTTTTTGACTCGGAGTTGTGACCACAGCAGAATGCAACTAGCCCTATGACCGAGGTTTCATAGTGAGTTTCAAGTGAAACTCCAAGTGCTTGGAAACAATGAAGAACATCTGGTTAAGTGAAAAAAGAAATCCAACTCGGATATATGAGGAGCTATCTTTTTTAAAAAAGAATAAAAAAAATAAGGGCTATCTAGCTAGATCCATATAGACTCTAAGAAGCTAGTTATTATGAACATTTTAAAAAAATGTACAGTGTAGGAGCACCTTGAAAACATATTATATTTTTAAATTCAAAAGTTAATATGCAAATAGTAAGCACAAAAGATAGCTTGCTGAAAATAATGAGAGATAATATACAAACCTATCAAGTTACAAATCTTTGAATGGGATGCAATATGTCTAATTAATTCTAGTCAATGATAATGCACATCACATGAAAGAAAAAGAAATCAAATTAAATAGAACTTAAGAAGGTTACTTATAATTAAGATCTTAATTAATGACCCTAAGTTATTGTTTAAAGTTCAAAAAGTAATAAGTAGAATAAAGAGGGCAAAAACAGTCTCTAAACAGTGATGGTAATCACAATGAGTAGTGAGTGACAAACCCTTTTTATTGCATATTAGCTACTCAAACACAAACATGAATTAGAAACAAATTAATGACTCCGAAGACTTCACACAACATACACTCATTTACATTTATAGATGAGATAGAAAGAGAAATTCAGGTTCCTTAGACTAAGCTTGACACTCATCTACCATTTTTTTTACTCATTGTTATTCCTAAATGACAATCTAATGATCAAATATTGCACATTTAACACTTATGTGGAATCACAAAAGATAAATACATGACTTAATTAGCTATTGACTTTTCTTCATATCGACATATAATAAACTGACAATCGACCAACAACTTTGGGAATCAAACCGTGAAGAAACATGAAGTCTTAATTCTAGAGTTAAAACTTTTTTATCCTTTGATCATACTTATCAGTGATTCGAACTCATATTAACATTCCTTCGTTACTACAAAATAGTAAAGGTTATTAAACATCTGACTATGCGCGCATACAAATTCAGAGTCACATATTAAGCAAGAAAATAAAAATTGAAAGCAAAAGGAGGGAAATTTTATCTTTAGATTCGAGCAGCAAACAAGGGACTCATCGTCACGGGATTCCTACCTCGAGCTAACCCTTAAAACTCGAGAACCAAACACTTTTGTCCAATCAAAAATGATTTTATTATTTTGGAATCCGCAATTCAATATAGATGGATATATACCCCATCTTATGTCTCTCTTCCTGTCATTTTGCCATTCAATTTGGAATACTTAAACGATCGGTGGCTCTACTACCGATGAATAAAAGATATGTTTACTGTCTATCATGCCAAAGGCGCTACGTGGATATATCAAAGATGTCCGACTCTGGAACGTTGCCGAAACCAAAGAGGAACCAATTAGTGAGAATATTTTGCCTTTTTCTTGTAATATATCGATAATAATATCGGGGCCCGAAAATGAGTGAAAAATTTGATGTATAAAAATTTATATTTATAGGCAAAATATTAGGATTCTTCAAAATTGCAAAATTCAAATTTGAACTCTCGGGTTATTTGAACATTTATGAAGGTTAAAAGATTTAAAGAATGAAGAGGAAAAAAGAAATCGAGAAACATGTTGGGAAAAATAAAGCACAAACAAAAGTACACGACATGGTAGTAGCGGAAGAATACCCAAACCTAAATATTTCCAATCTATTTGAATTGATCTTAGAGAAAATTAATCAAGATCAAAGTTGATCTTACACCTTTTCAGGACGATATCTCGCCTTGCAAAAGGCACTAAAGACTTCATAAGAAAACTACACAACTTCACTTGATCAACCTGGTAATTTCTTGTCTTACTCATTCATTATATGTTGAAAAGAAATATCGGTGATCTTAAAAAGAGAGAAATAGTTAGATAGATATAGAGGTAGAAGTTGTGTCATATCAAATGTTGGTGAACCACGTTGTAATCCAACCTCTCTCAAACTACAGGAAACCCTTGTAACCGAAACCTTTGGACTAGAGCACCATACGATGAAGTCAAAGCTGGTATAAACTGTTGGGTCATTTATATTCTGCAATTTACTGCATTTTCACTAACATCTTCTGCGAAACATAGTCGATTGAACGTCCATGAGTGTCGACGGGACTATACTTAAATTAATTTTTAAAAATTCACCTCCCCTTCCTTTTTTTTGTTTATCAATTGGTATTAGAGAAATTTATTAAGTATTGCCCAACCACAGATGAAAAAGATCCGTAACTTACCAAATACACCGGAGCAATTAGCCAAGATGGACACTTATCATCCAGACCACCTTACTTGATAGTTAACACTACTCCCACTAGAAAAAAGCGTTTCAAGATATTTGTTCAAACGGAAATGATTTTGACGTAGGTAGTAATCAAGAAAGATCTCATGCCATTTACGGAGTAACGGATACTACTAAAACGTGCGGAGACTTTTGAAGTTGCAAGGAATAACGAGAGGTAATCCAAACTAACGCTAGAGTTATTAGCTTGTTTCTTGTGCGATTAGTGGAACGAGAATACAACAAGATCTCCGCGCAGCCCAATCTGCCTTCTAAGGGATGTGAGACAAACTCGAAGTAACTTATAAAGGCACTATAAAAGTGAAGCAAGCTAGAATAAATGCAGTCGATGAATATGAGCTGTTTAAAATATGTGAGATGAAGAGAATGTTGAATCCATGTTCTCACAGATTTAGCAAGATAGTTGGAGAGCTAAAATCACTTGGAATGGTATACCCTAATAGTATGCAAATTCGAAACTTCTCGGGGAGTCTTCAAAGGCCCTAGAAAACAAAATCAACAATCCTTAAAGATGGAGATCTGAAAAAACTCACCTATGATGAACTTTGAGGAAATCGATGACCTACGCGAGAACCATCTCATGAGATATACTAAGGAAGAAAAGAAGAAGTCGAGTAGCTTTCAACAACGTACCAAATGATGATGAAAAAAGGATGATGGATTATCTCTAATCAGCGAGTTTGACACATTCTCAAACAAAGACGATAGAGGCCTCAAGGCGGAAATAAAACAATGAAAAAGTGAAGCTCTTGTTATCCAACTGCGTAAAACCATGATATATTAAGCAAAATTTCCACTGAGTTAAGAAAAGAAACTTCAAAAAACAACAATTTAAAATCCATGGGAGCATGGGTGATGAAGAAGTCATGGATGAAGAAGCTGAAGAAAGGCTACTTAGTCTCTGTTTCATGGCACTTGAAGGATCAAGTGAGGGTAACATCTAACTCTTTTGCTAAGTGTCAAGATCTTCGGGACTCCTTGGATGCTGTCATAAATGAACTCAAAAAATCATTGATGAATATAATAAACTCACTAAAAAAAGGAAAAGGCCCGACAAATTCTTACGGAAGCAACTCAATTGAAGTAGACTTGCTTTGAAAGAACTAGGTGATGTAAAGATGCAATTAAATAGTGTCAATCACTGAGTCACGGCTCGATCAACTCAAATAGAAAAAGTTGTGATTACTCCTCCAACGAGTTTTACTCCTCTAGATCTTCATTTTCTACATGTATGTTATTTTTGTGATAAAATTGGTCATAAATCCTTTAGCGCAGGATTTCGTAGACTAAATTACAGTAGATGGATTTGGAAGAAAAAGTATATGTTACATGATCCTCCTCCCACTAACTCATCAGGATCCAAGAAAAATTGGGTACCTAAAAGAAATTAATTATCTTGTTTTGCGGGAGAGCGATCAAAAGTAAAAGCTATAAAAAGAAAATGTGGGTAATTGACGATTGGATGCTCTAGACACATGGCCCGGAACAAAATAAAATTTCAAATCGGTTAAGAGAATCGATGGAGGATATGTCGGATTTGGAGACAATGCGAACGACGAAATGATTGGAGTTAGATCTACCACAAGCCTCGTGTGTTAGATCTACCACCATAAGCCTCTCATGTGGCCTGATTGAAGTATTCTTGGTTAATGGTTTAAAACACAATCTTCTAAGCATCGGTCAATTGTGTGACGCTGGATTTGACGTATTATTCAATGCTATCAAGTGCACCATCAGAAATATCACTAAAACTACTATTCTTATTGGTGACCGTGTGGAAAATATCTATATTTTAAATAATGTCAACCTACCGACTCTAAAATGTCTTGCAGCAGTCTCAAATGATCCAAGTTTCTGGCACAAGAAACTCGGTCACACAAGCATGCATGCTATTGAAAAGATTTCTAAACTTGATTTTGTTCTTGGTTACCTAAAATAAATTTTTCAAAAAAATATTTGTGTGATATATGTCAACTAGGTAAGCAGACCATATCATCTTTAAATCCAAAAACATTGTGAGTACTTCTAAACCTCTTGAACTTCTTCATATGGAATTATTTGGTCCTATAAGAACTGCTAGCATTGGTAGTAAGAAATATGCATTTGTTATTGTTGATGATTTCTCACGTTTCACTTGGGTCATGTTCTTAACTCACAAAGATGAAGCCTTTGCAAATTTTGAAATCTTCTGCAAAAAGGTTCAACGAGAAAAGGCATACTTTATCACTTCCATTCATAGTGATCTTAGGCGAGAATTTGAGAATCAATCTTTCGAAGAATTCTGTAACAAGAAGGGCTATACTCATACCTTCTCCTCACCTCGTACTCCTCAACAAAATGGGGTGGTTGAGAGAAAAAATCACTTTCTACAGGAAACAGCTAGAACCATGCTCATCGAACAAAATCTTTTCGATCACTTCTGGGCTGAAGCTGTAAGTATTGCATGTCATATTCTTAACAGATGCCCATTCGCCCTATTTTGAAAAGGACTCCCTATGAACTATAAAAAGGAAAAAAGTCAAATATTAGCTATTTTCACCCATTTGGTTGTAAATATTTTATTCAAAAAAATGGTAAGGACAATATTGGTAAATTCGATTTGAGAAGTGATGGAGGTATATTCTTTGGATACGCTCCTCTAAGTAGATCCTTTAGAGTTTCTAAAAACGTATTTTATCTGTAGAGAAATCCTTTCATGTTGTTTTTAATGATTCTAATCCTCCTACGAGTACTATTAAGAATGATGTAGGGGAAGATGATGAAACCAATTCTCACCATGTTGAGACATCAAGATCTGAAGAAAGGCATGCTGGTGAAACGTCAAATTTGAACCAATCTGTGACATTGAATCAGAGTGAAACAGAAGCCACTGAGTCAATTAAATTTTCAAAAATTCCACGAGAATGGAGAAACAAATCAAGCTATCCTAATGACTTTATTATTGGTCATCCAATACTCA
The DNA here is from genome assembly GCA_018107945.1 of Datura stramonium. Classification (NCBI taxonomy): domain Eukaryota; kingdom Viridiplantae; phylum Streptophyta; class Magnoliopsida; order Solanales; family Solanaceae; genus Datura; species Datura stramonium. The sequence goes on from JACEIK010007892.1 coordinate 65,119, forward strand.
ACGACAAACTAGATCCTCTCTTAGAAATCAATCTTCGTTGGCCCTAGTATCTCAGCTTGAACCTAAAAGAATTGAAGAAGATCTTGTTGAAGAATCTTGCTTGAAAGCTATGCAAGATGAAATTGAACAGTTTGAAAGAAACCACGTATAGATCCTCGTACCTAGACCTAACAAGGCATCCATAATCGGGACAAAATGGATCTTCAGAAATAAATTGAACGAAGAAGGTAAAGTAGTCATAAACAAGGCAAGGTTAGTTGCTCAAGGATACTTTCAACAAGAAGGTATTGATTACGATGAAACTTTTGCTCCCATAGCCAGGTTGGAATCTATTTGTATCTTATTAGGCTATGTTGCTTCCAAATGCTTTAAGCTCTTTCAATTGGATGTCAAAAATGCTTTTTTAAATAGATTTATAATAAGAAGTATTTGTCAAACAACCTCCTAGTTTTGAAAATTCTTCTTGCCCTGACCATATTTTTAAACTCTCTAAAGCTCTTTATGATCTGAAGCAAGCCCCAAAAGTTTGGTACGAGCGACTAAGTTTATTTCTTATTGAAAATAATTTTCGCCAAGAAAAAATTGATAATACTCTTTTTATTTAGCATTCCTCCTCTAACATTTTAATTATACAAATTTATGTAGACGATATCATTTTTGGCAGCTCTGATGCTTCTCTTTGTAAGAATTTTGCAGACCTTATTATTGGAAAATTTGAAATGAGCATAATGGGAGAATTAACATTTTTTCTAGGATTGCAAATTGATTAGTAAACTAAAGGAACCTTCATCTGCCAAACAAAATATATCAAGGAGTTGATCAGAAAGTTTGGTCTGAAAAATGGAAAGGCTGTCGGAACTCCTATGAGCCCGTCAACGTGTCTGGATGTTGATCGTTCAGGAAAAAATATAGATGAAAAACTCTACCGAGCAATGATTGGTTCATTGCTCTACCTTACAACCAGTACACCAGATATCATGTTTAGTATGTTAAAATGTGCCAGATATCAGTCGACTCCCCAGGAATCTCATATGACTATTGTAAAATGAATCATCCGTTATCTCATTGGAACCCAAGAATTTGGGCTATGGTACCCTCAATCAACAAATTTTGATCTAATTGGTTAGATGCAAATTTTGCAAGTGATAAATCCGAAAAAAAAGTACAGCAGATCATGTCAAATTCTTGGAGAAGCTCTTACATCTTGGCAAAGCAAGAAACAAAATTTAGTTGCTCTATCAATTATAGAAGCCGAATACTTGGCCCTTGGAAGCTGTGGTGCTCAGTTATTATGGATGAAACATCAATTGTTAGGCTATGATCTTAATTGTGAAAGTATTCCTATATTATGTGACAACACTAGTGCTATTAGTCTGTCTAAATACACTGTGCATCATTCTAGAGCTAAGCATATTAATATAAAGCATCATTTCATTCGTGATCATGTTGAAAATGGGGATTTTTCGTTAGAATTTGTTGATACTAAAAATCAATTAGCTGATATTTTTACAAATTTTGGAAAATATATTTTGTTTTTTAATAAAAAGCCTCAGCTTGATTTTTATTTCCCAAAATTAAATTGTTTTCCTTATTTTTTAAATTGAGTGATATTTACCTACCATAATTATGTGCATCGCGTCCCTTTCCCTAGGTCATTATTACCCGTCCTTTCACTTATGTCCCTTCAAGTCTTTCACCCCTTCACATCTCTCTGAACCGTCATTTCCTCCTTTTAAAACCCATATTTCCTTTGTTTTTCATCACTCATCTCTCTCTGATCTCAACTCTCTCATGGATAAAATCCCTCCTAAAGGATCTCGTCATTCTAGCAAAAGATTAAAGAGTTCTACTCCTTCCTCATCTCATGTCGAGATTTCTGATTCTTCCTCCGATGAATGTACTGAATCCGCCTCCTCTATCAAAAAACCCTCTTCCTCTATTCCCAAGAAGGGGCAAAACCGATTCATAAGTCTCGTTTGATTTGGATTAAATCAAAAGTTCTGGAGTGTTTTCGCGAAGGAAAAATTCATTGCCTTCAAAGATCGACCATTTACTCATGGACGAGTCATTTGTCTTAAACAGCTTGAAGAATCTCATTGCTCAGGAAGTCATCTTTTCACCTTTTAAGGACTGGATAGTCTGTTCCTGTTGTGTGCTAATGAAGTAGTGGAAGAACCCATCAGGATGTTTTATGCAAATCTCCAAATAAGTAATGACTCTGGTGATCTGGAAACTCTAGTGCTGGGAAAAAGAATCGTCCTAAGTCACAGTCTCTTTGAAAATTTTCTTGATGCTCACCTCTCTGGATACATAACCTTTTTTTTCTGGTTCCTGGCCAGAAAACTTTGAGGTTTTCCTCAATGAGGCAAAATCCTTCATAGCCGATGATGGTACCATGCTTGCTAATATCGTACTTGCCACTATCTATTTTGAGAATTGAATTATTGCTCATATCATGGCCACAACTCTTCTCCCTAGGAAAGGCTCTTTGAGCTCTCTGTCTACAAGAGATGTGTTCGTTGTCTTCTGTCTTTTGAAGAGGATGAAGATAAACTGTCCAGAATGGATTTTGGTTTTCATGCTAGAAAGCTCCCAATACCCTAGCAGTAACACCAGTCTTCCCTATGGGATGATCGTGACTTGGACAATAAAGGCCATGGTTTTTGATGTATCTAGTTTCCCTGTGAAAGAAATCTCCTCAACCTACAATAATTAAGCCTTCTCCAATATGAGTTATGTTCTAGATGAAGGGGTCTAGGTAAATAAAGCCAACTACAAACCCAAAATCAAACATGCGTCTCCTGAAGGTCTGAGCAGTGTCAAGATAGATGAAGCTCAAGGTGTTGTTCTCAACTCCCTCTTATCTGAAGCCTAGGAAATCAAACAATCACTTAGTGCAGTGGTAGGTGACCTGCATAAGTGCACTGAACTTCTAGGGAAGCTGTCTACCGATATGATAAGTCTGGAAGCCCAAATTTCTCTCATTCAAAAGGAAGGGGTAAAATCCTTCAACCTGGTGCTCAAATAAGTTGACTCTGTTCCTGCCCGAGTCGAAGTCTTAGACAATGAATTAGTTGTTGTCGTTCAGAACGCTTACTCCTCTCTCTCCACTCACATTGAAAAATCCTAGCACTCCTTCTCTAAGCGTATAATAAATACGCTAAAGTAATTTCTTGGTCATCGTTAACTCTTGGTGTTTTTGAAATCCTTTTTTTTAACTCTCTGCCCCTGCGTGGGCTATGTGTTTGTGTTCCATTTTATAATAAAGGGGGAGAATTTTTCTGGTCTGGGTGATTAGTGATTACGCCTTGATATTTTGGATGTTTCTGGCTATTAATATTTTGGTGACGTGGTGACTTGTGCTTATATCAACTAGTTCTGGATGACTCATTTTTATTGTCTCATGTTTATCATCATTTTTTAAAGATTTGACTTATTTTTCACTGTTACTTTATATGGTACAAAGAAAATTGCTTCTAATACACTCAGTCAAGTCCGTTTAGATAGCATATGTAAAATGAATAACATGCATCAAGTGAGGGGGAGAACACTCAGAACAACATGCATCAAGTAAGGGGAAGAAAGCCAAAAGAAGATCGCATCTTCAGGGAAGTATCTCTAAATCACATCCCCAGAATTGTCATCATCAAAAAGGGGGAGATTGTTGAACTAAAACTGATTATATTATTTTAATGATGACTAATCAATTCTATTTAATACAGGACAAAAAGGGAATGCAAGAAATCCACCATTAAAGGAAGGACTCAAAATCAACTAGCTGCAAGGAAGGACCGAGAAGAAAAATGTCGAAGATCACAAATCAATTGACAGAAGTAAAGACATCCTGCTCGGATATGGATCAATCGCCTACAAGGAAACCAAATCATCAAAAGAAGAAAAGAGAAAGCGAAATCAATCAACTAACGAGCAAATCAAGTGTCAGAGTCAATCAGCTATCAATCAACCAAGGAGAAAATCAAATCATCAACGAAATTAGAAGGCCGAAGAATAACAAGAAGACAAGATTCAAGAATTCTACAAAAGGAAGATCAATACCATCTGAGAGAAAAGATATGCTCGACATCTCAATCGACGGTCATCAAGATCTCAATTATGTATTAATCTAGCGTGATTGAGATAACAAAAACCTTGGGTTACCTGTTGACACCTAATTTTAGTCTTCCATCTGTCGATTAATTACTCAAGCTTCTTGATTTTCAACAAAGTGAAATATTTATTTTTTGCAAGTTAAAAGGTTTTTTGCCATTTTATTTGTTAAAATACTTTAATATATAATAT
>JACEIK010007893.1:30050-45131 GCA_018107945.1 Datura stramonium
AAGGTAAAACTAAGTTATAAAGTATCACTTGGACATGCTATTTTGCCCACGATCAGTGACCATCAGTAATTTCGGGATAGTGTACTCAACGAGTGTGACCACGAGTTGTGGTCACTGACCACAACCCGTTAGGTCACCTGTGAGGACTGACGATCAATTTTTCCTTGCAATTTGCTAAGGGTTGTTTAGTAATTTCTTACTCTCCTAAACATTAAACTACATCATTTTAGATGTAATTTTAGACCTATTAGTGGGAATGAACGACCTTTCCCCTCATTCCCCACGTACATTCTCAGAAAATCATCGAAGAGTTCTCTCAAGAACTTTCAGAGTAAGGTCCAGGGTTCTTCATCCATCTTAGAAATTCAAGTTTCCTCCTCAAGGAAATTCTTAGACAGGTATGTGGGAATTCAACAAGGGGATAGTTCTTCCCCTGTGTCCCCTAAAACCCTCTTATAGTTTCCTTATCAGTCTTAGCCCTGATATTTCGAGTACGAAGAGATTACATGTATTTTTTCATTTATTTCACATAGAATGATATCCATACTTATTGTTGATATGATCTCCATCAGTTATTGACCAAATTGTTGATGTTCTTGCAAAAGTGAATTTAAGCCCTGAATTTTCGAATGAAATGTATTTATGTATTAAATTCTGTCTGGTTTGTGAAGTGTGATTTGTCTAATTTTCTAATATTCCTTATTATTTAGACGTTGAGCAATTATTCCCTTGATAAGAATGATTTTAGCCCTGACACGAATGAGAAAACTATAATATTGCTTGTCAGATGAGATTTCCTTTATTCTTGAAATCTTTTCCATAATGTGGATTCCCATGTTGTTGGAAAAAGTTGAATTCTCTGTTAGCTGTTTAGTAGTTCAGTTCAGTTAGAACGTAGAATCTCCTCAGTGCTATTCAAAATTTGTCAACTAATCAGTTTGACTACAGAAATCCTTGAGGTGTTTGTGATACCTCCCAGTTATCAGAATCAGAATCAGAACATAGTTTCATTGGTCCACTAGGCGGTCATGACATTTTAGATAAACAACTCTGACTAGCCTTAGGACCCCAGACATATTACATTTTTTTCTTAGATGGTTACGACGCTTCTAGATAAGCAGCTCTGACCAGTCTAGAACCCAGTTTCAGAATCTGGTCCGAAAAGACTCTCAGGGTACTTTCAGTTATATGTCCCTGACTAGCCTTGGGCCCTAGTTTGAGCTATCAGCCTAGTAGTTCAGTTTAGGTTTTCCAGTGGGAGTAGGACTTAGCACTGAATGGGCCGGGGTTCCAGCGCACCCAGGTTCCCAAAACTACGTTGCCAGTGTAGGCTACAGTATTACTTGGCCTGATTGGCCCCAAACTTTTGTGATCACCTAGTTCATGCCTTTATACCTTGGCAAGGAATATTGGGTCCTACCAGTGGGGTGTATACATCGGACTCCATTGCTAGCTCACGTGGTTATATGTCGGTTATAGACTCTCCCACTAGTCAGTCCAGTCTAGTCTCAGAATAAGCAGCTCAGTTCAGTTCAGATCAGTTCAGTGTGATATCCAAAAATCAGTATTTCAGACTTAGGGCATGTCTTCGACCATCAGACGGGGTCATCTTGGCCATCTCAGCTTACTTCAGTCATTTCATATCAGTGTATTAGTTGGTCATTGCATGTCATTTTAGTTTAGTTGTTTATATCCAGCATCATGTTTTCTCTTATTTACTTAGTACATTCAAAGTACTGACGAATACTTTTATGCTATATTGTTTTATGATACAGCCGTAGGTGCTTAGACTCAGCGTTGTTAGTTGCCGCAGTTCATATCCTCTTCAGCAGCAGAAGTGTGAGTCCTCATCTTTCGAGGGCATTATTTTATTCCTTTCAGTCATTTCATTACATTCAGTTAGACTCAAGGTTAGCTGAGGGCTTGTCCCAGCACCTCATCAGCTTGATGGCTTTCATACAAAGATTTGATTTTAGACTTTCAGATCGTTAAGATGTTTTAAACATTATGTTTCAGTTTTAGTTTTTCATAAATGTTTTTATATTATTATTTCAAAGCATCCGCTATGCATGCTTTACTCATTATACCAACGTATGATAGACCAGGGGTTGACTTGGGGTCACTTGTGGCTTCAAGTACCGTGTCCCATCTAGGGTGTAGACTCGGGATGTGACAAAATTAGTATCATAAAACTAGGTTTAGAGTATCCTCGAAATTTCTGAAAGACGCATCGAGTAGAGTCCTTTTCATGGGCGTGAAGTGCGCTACACTTATGAAGAGGAGGCTACGCGATGTTATTATGAAAACTCTCTTTTGTTCATACTCTGTATCGTGCGTTAAAGTTCAATTCTAGAAACGTCCTTCTAACTCGTGCTCTGCTTCGTTTCAACGAAATATTCCTCCACGACGCAAAATGGAAGGAGGGTCGAGAATGCCCAACAGACTACTCCACTAGCCCCGGCAGCCCCACAGGATGATTCGGTGTCAACTGCTGAATTCAGGGTGGCCATTCAGTTGCTCGCCCAAACCGTCGCTAATCAGGTGAACCAACAAGTAGTACCAGTTAACAACAACGTATCCGCAACTACTGCTAGGGTGTGGGACTTCACCCGTATGAACCTTCCATCTTTTTAGGGATCCAAAGTGGGGGAGGACCCCCAATAGTTCATACACGAGATTTGAAAGATTACCCATGTTATGGGTGTCAACTCCTCTGAGAGTGTTGATCTAGCTGCCTACCAGCTAAAAGGGGTAGCTCAGGTCTGGTACGAACAGTGGAAAGAGGGGCGGCCAGCGGGAGTAGGACCGGTGGAGTGGGAGGAGTTCAACACAGCCTTCCTAGATAGATTTTTCCTGAGGGAGCTCAGAGAAGCCAAGGTAGCGGAGTTTATGAACTCGAGGCAAGGGAATAGAATAGTGGAGGAGTATGCTCTGGAGTTTACCAGGTTGTCTAAGTGCACTCCAGAGATGGTGGCCGAGCCAAAGGCTCGCATGGTGAAGTTTGGGAATGGAGTGTCGAACCTGGTCCTCAAGGAATGCAAGACAGAGATGCTGATCAGAGATATGGACATCTCCAACCTGATTGTCTATGCCCAGCAGATTGAGGATAAAAAACTGAAGGATATGGAGCGAAAGAATAAATGGGAAAGAATTGGCCAGTCAGATTATGACCATAAGAGGTCTAGCAGTAGTAGCCGCCCGCAACAACAGCAACAAAAACAATAGAGAGCCCCAACACTCAGCTCAGCCAACGCCCCAACCTTCCAATCCCGCCAGGATCGGAGGGGTGGAGCATCTGGCTCTTAGTCTTAGAGCTACAATGCTGGGAACAGATATCCAGCTTGCCCTAAGTGCGGCAAGAACCACCGAGAGAGTGTCTTCAGGGTCGAGACTGCTGCTTTGGTTGTGGACAGCTTGGTCATCATCTTAAAGATTGCCCGTCAGCAGGATGGGGGAGAGAACAATCCACCACATCATCAGCTCCAGTAGACTGACCAGTTCACCATGCCAGCACCTCAGGTACGGATGGCGGTCAACGCCAAAACCATTTTTATACATTATCGTCCCGTCAGGATTAAGAGAGCTCACCTGACGTGGTCATGGGTATGTTATGCCTTTTTCATTTGGATGTGTATGCCCTCCTAGGTCCAAGAGCTAGCCTTTCATTCATGAATCCTTACATAGCAATCCAGTTCAATATTAGTCTAGAGGTCCTCTTAGAACCATTCTCAGTCTCCACCTCTGTGGGCGAGTCAGTTATTTCCAGCTGGGTGTATAGAAACTGCCCAGTCTCAGTCCTAAATAAAGTCATTCTAGCTGATCTCATAGAGCTAGACATGGTCGATTTTAACCTTATCCTCGGCATGGACTAGTTACACTCCAGTTATGCCTTAGTTGACTGCAGAAGTAGAGTTGTCAAGTTTCAGTTCCCTATGAGCCAATGTTAGAATGGACGGGCAGTAATTCAGCGCCTAAGGGTCGGTTTATTTCCTACCTTAAGGCCTAGAAGCTCATTTCCAAGGGATGTATTTATCATCTGGTTCGGGTCAAAGATTCCAACTCTGAGACCCCAAACATCCAGTCAGTTCCAGTGGTCAATGAGTTTCCAGATGTATTTCCCGAGGATCTTCCTAGAGTTCCTCCTAAGCGGGAACTAGACTTCGAAATAGTCCTTCTCCCAGATACTCAGCCCATCTCCATCCGTCCTTACAAAATGGCTCCAACTGAGCTTAAGGTGTTGAAGGAGCAACTAAAAGATCTTATTGACAAGGGTTTAATCAAACCCAGCATCTCTCCCTGGGGTGCTCCAGTACTATTCGTGCGTAAGAATGATGGTACCCTCAGAATGTGCATTGATTACCGTCAGCTAAACAAAGTCATAGTTAAGAACATATATCCCCTACCCATAATTGACGACCTGTTTGACCAACTTCATGGGGCGAGTTGTTTCTTGAAGATAGATCTCAGGTCGGGGTACTATTAGCTAAGGGTCAGAGAGTGTAACATACCGAAAGCAACATTCAGAACTCAGTATGGTCACTACGAGTTTGTGGTTATGTCCATCGGGCTAACAAATGCCCCCACAACCTTCATGGACTTGATGAACAGAGTCTTCAAGCAGTATCTGGACATGTTCATCATTGTATTTAATGATGACATTCTAGTATACTCTAGAAATGAGGAAGAGCATGCTAATCACCTGAGGATAGTGCTTTAGACGCTCATAGATCGCCATCTGTTCGCCAAGTTCAGCAAGTGTGAATTTTGGTTGAAGTCTGTGACTTTCTTGGTTCATGTGGTCTCAGGTAAGGGAATACAAGTAGATCCTCATAAGATAGCAGCAGTGAAAGATTGGCCCATCCGACGGAAATCAGGAGCTTCCTAGGCTTAGCTGGTTATTACCGACGAATTGTGGAGGGCTTCTCCTCTATAGCATCTCCTCTAACTAATTTAACTCAGAAGAATGTGAAGTTTCAATGGTCAGACGCATGTGAGTAGAGTTTCCAGGAGTTGAAGACTTGACTCACTACCGTTCCAGTTTTGGCCTTTCCAAAGGGAATAGATGGGTTAGTTGTCTATTGGGATACTTGTAGAGTTGGACTCGGTTGCATTCTGATGCAGAGGGGGAAGGTGATAGCCTACTCCTCCAGACAGCTCAAGGTTCATAATAAGAACTATCCAACTCATGACTTGAAGTTGGAAGCGGTGGTGTTTGCACTGAAAATATGGAGACATTACCTATATGGGGCTCATGTGGATGTGTTCACAGATCACAAGAGACTTCAGTATGTGTTCAATCAGAAGGACTTAAATATTCGTTAGAGAAGGTGGTTGGAGCAGCTAAAACACTACGACATGAGTATGTTGTATCACAAGGGCAAAGCCAATGTGGTGGCTGATGCACTAAGCAGGTTTTCTATGGGAAGTGTAGCTCATGTTGAAGAGGGCAAGAAGGAAATGGTAAAATATATTCACAAGCTAGCTCGATTGGGAGTATCGTTTGTGGATTCAACCGAGGGTGGAGTGGTAATGCAAAGTGGGTAAGAATCCTCCTTGGTAGTTGATGTGAAGTCTAGATAGGATAAAGATCCCATCTTACTCAAGCTTAAGGAATCAGTTCTCAGAAAAGAAATAGAAGCTTTCTCCAAAGGGGGAGATGGTGTACTCTGTTACTAGGGCAGATTATGTGTACCGAATGTTGGTGAGTTGAGACAATAGATACTAGCTGAAGCACACAACTCGAGATACTCCATTCACCCTAGTTCTACTAAAATGTACCATGATTTATGGGATATAATACTGGTGGAACGACATGAAATGAGATATTGCTTAATATGTAGCCAAGTGCCCCAATTGCCAGCAAGTTAAAGTAGAACACCAGAGACCAGGAGGCCCGAACTACCATCATACCCACATGGAAGTGGGAAGAAGTGAAAATATACTTTATTACAGGTCTACCTCAGACTCATCGGCAACATGATTCAATCTGGGTGATAGTAGACCGAATGACTAAGTCAGCAGACTTCCTCCTAGTCAAAACCACAGATTTAGCTAAGGACTATGCTAGAATTTATATCTGGGAGTTAGTCAGACTTCATGGGGTGCCCTTATCCATCATTTCAAACAGAGATACCCAATTCACCTCACACTTCTGGAAGTCTTTTTAGGAAGGACTAGGTACCAAGGTCAAGCTCAGAACAACCTTTCACCTGCAGAAAGATGGACAAGTTGAGCGGACTATTCAGACCCTAGAAGATATGTTGAGGGAGTGCGTGATTGATTTCAAGGGAAGTTGGGATAATCATTTGCCTCTTATTGAGTTTGCGTACAACAACAGCTACCACTGCAGTATCCAGATGCCCCGTTTGAAGCATTGTATGGTAGGAGATACATATCTCTTATTTGGTGCTTTGAAGTGGGTGAAACTGCTATAATCGGGCCAGACTCAGTTCATGAAGCTATGTAGAAGGTAAAACTCATTAGAGAAAGACTGAAACAGTTCAGAGCCATCAGAAATCTTATGCTGATGTGAGGAGAAGAGAATTGGAGTTTGCTGTGGATGACTGGGTCTATCTGAAAACCTCACCCATGAAAGGGGTGATGAGATTCCAGAAGAAAGGCAAACTAAGTCCCAGGTATGTGGGACCCTATAGAATTTTGAGGCGTATTGGCAATGTAGCTTATGAGCTAGAATTAGCTTTAGAATTAGCAGTTGTGCACCCTGTATTCCATGTGTCACTTTTGAAGAAGTGCATCGGAGATCCAACATCAGTTATGCCATTGGGCAGTGTAGAAATGAAGGATAGTCTCTCATATGAGGAGGTCCCAGTCCAGACCCTTGACCGCCATGTTCGTAAGTTAAGGAACAAGGAAATAGCTTCAGTCAAGGACTTATGGAGAAATTAGCAGGTTGAGGGAGCTATGTGGGATGCTGAAGCAGATATGCTGGCCAAATACTCATACTTGTTCTCTACCGACTCTGTTACAGCTTAAATATTAGTTTTGCCTTAGAAAACAATTTAGTTGTTGGGTTCAATTCATGTGTTTAAGTTTCCTTTATGACTTTGGATGTATGTATGAAAAGTGAATTCAGTTTGGTTATGTATTTTGAAATGGAGGCAGTCATTCTGTCAGTTTTGGAGTTAAATGAGTAGTATTTGAGTAGGGTGATTGAAATTCTCTTCTTTTCTGGGTATTTTCCAACATTCCAGGATGAATGTTTCCAAGGGGGATATATTGTAATGCCCCGAAAGCTCAAAGACTAGATCCGGAACTTAAAACAGAAAATATGGAAATCTACAAAAATACCTCAGAACGACTCACCTAACGAGTCGTTGTGAGAACTAACGACTCATCAGATCAGTCGTGGGATGGAGGATTCAGAAATGGAAAGGTGGTGTTAGTGTACCCAACGAGTGTCACCACAAGTCGTGGTCTGCGGCCATGACCCGTTAGGTGACTCGTGGTCAGCCTGGGTCAGAAGTTAAGGAGTTAGGTAGTGTACCCTATGATTCCTCATCACGACTCATTTTGTGTGACCACGAGTCGTGGTGTCACCCGTGGGGAACTTTAGGGTTCTGGTCAGTGTGGTCCACGACAGGTAGTCGTGAGTCGTGGTCACTCACCATGACTCGTTAGGTCCCTCGAGGTGACCATTAGTAATTTCTAGACAGTGTACTCAATGAGTGTGACCACGAGGGTCACTCGTGAGGACTGACGATCAGTTTTTCCCTGTGATTTTCTAAGGGTTGTCTAGTAATTTCCTACTCTCCTAAACTTTAAGCTATGTTGTTTTAGATGTAATTTCAGACCTATTAGTGGAAATGAACTGCCTTTCCCCTCATTCCCCACATACATTCTTAGAAAATCATTGAAGAGTTCTCTCAAGAACTTTTAGAGAAAGGTCCAAGGTTCTTCATCCATCTCAGAAATTCAAGTTTCCTCCTCAAGGGAATTCGTAGACAGATATGTGGGAATTCAACAAGGGGATAGTTCTTCCTTGTGTCCCCCAAAACCCTCTTATCGTTTCCCTATCACTCTTAGCCCTGAGCTTTCGAGTACGAAGAGATTACATGTTTGTTTTCATTGATTTCACATAGAATGATATCTATGCTTATTGTTGATAGGATCTCCATCAGATCTTGACCAAATTGTTGATGTTCCTGCAGAAGTGAATTTAAGCCCTGAATTTTCGAATGAAACGTATTTATGTATTAAATTCCGTCCGGTTTGTGAAGTGTTATTTGGCCTGATTTTATAATATTTCTTATTATTTAGACGTTGAGAAATTATTCCCCTAATAAGAATTATTTTGTCCCTAGAACTAATGAGAAAACTATAACACTGCTTGTCAGATGAGATTTCCTTAATTCTTGAAATCTTTGACATATTATGGATTCTCATGTTATTTGAATAAGTTAAATTATATATTAGCTGCTTAGTAGTTTATTTCAGTTAGAACGTAGAATCTCCTCAGTGCTATTAAGAATTTGTCGACTGATCAGTTTGAATACAAAAATTGTTGAGGCTGATATCAGAATCAGACTTAGAACTCTGATACATTGGTTCACTAGGCAGTCATGGCACTTTAGATAAACAACTCTTACTAGCTTTAGGACCCCAGGCATATTACAGTTTTTCCTTAGACGGTTACGACGCTTCTAGATAAGCAGTTCTGATCAGTCTAGAACCTAGTTTCAGAATCTGGTCTGATAAGACTCTCGGGGTACTATCAGTTATTCATCCTTGACTAGTCTTGGACCTCAGTTTTGAGCTATCAGCTTAGTATTCAATTCAGGTATTCCAGTGGGAGCAAAACTTAGCATCGAGCGGGCTGGGGCTCCAACGCACCCAAGTTCCTAGAACTACGTTGCCCGCGTAGGTTACAGTATTTATTGTCCTGATTGGCCCCAGGCTTTTGTGATCACCTAGTTCATGCCTCTATATCCTAGCAAGGTATATTGGGTCCTACCAATGGGGCTTATTTATCAGACTCTACGTCTAGCTCACTTGGCTACATGTCAGTTATAGACTCTACCACTAGTCAACTTAGTTTAGTCTCAGATTAGTCAGTTTTGTTTAGTTTAGATCAGTTCAGTGTGATATCCCAGACTCAGTATTTCAGACTTAGGGCATGTCTTCGACCATCAGAAAGGGTCATCTTGGCCATCTCAGCTTACTTCAGTTGTTTCAATTAAATATATTAGTTGGTCATTTCATGTCATTTCAGTTTAGTTGTTTATATCCAACATCATGTTTTCTCTCACTTACTAAGTACATTCAAAGTACTGACGCATACTTTTATGTTGTATCATTTTATGATACAACCGCATGTACTCAGACTCAACGTCATTAGTTGTCGCAATTCAGATCCTCCTTAGCAGCAGATGTGTGATTCGTCATCTTTTGAGGGAATTATTTCATTCCTTTCAGTCATTTGATTACATTCAGTTAGACTCAAAGTTAGCTGGGGGCTTGTCCCAACAACTCATCAGCTAGATAGATTTCAGACACAGACTTGATTTCAGACTTTTAGATCGTTTAGATGTTTTAAACTTTATGTTTCAGTTTTAGTTTTTCATAAATATTTTTATATTATTATTTCAAAGCTTCCACTATGCATGCTTTACTCATAATACTAGTGTATGATAGACCAACGGTTGACTTGGGGTCACTTGTGGCTTCAAGTACAGTGTTTCGTCTAGGGTGTACACTCGTGGCGTGACAAGTGCCTCCCAGTTATCAGAATTTGACTCAGTATCAGATTTTTAGTGGTTCTTTAGGTGTTCATGACACCTTTAGATAAGAAGCTTTGACCAGCCTTAGGACCCAAGCTTCATATTACAGTTTGTTCTTTAAACGATTACATCGCTTCCAGATAAGCATCTCTGACCAGTCTTAGAACCCAGTTACAAAATCTATCTGATAAGAGTCTCAAGGTGCTTCCAGATAAGTATTCCTGACTTAGTCTTGGGCCCCAGTTTAGAGCTATCAGCTTAGTAGTCAGTCTAGGACTATCCAGTGGGAGTAGGACTTAGCACCAAGTGGACAGGGTTCCAGCACACCCAGGTTTCCAGAACTACATTGCCACTATCGGTTATATTTATTTTTCTCATGGCCCCAGACTTTTGATCACCCAATTCATGCTTCTATACCCTAGCAAGGTATATTGGGTTCTACCGATGGGGTGTATACATCATACTCCACATCTAGCTCTCGTGATTATATATCAATTATAGACTCTTCCACTAGTCAACTCATTTCAGTCTCAGATTAGTCAATTCAGATCAGTTCAGCACAATATTTCATATTAGTATCTCAGATTTAGGGCATGTCCTTGACCATCAGATAGGGTCGTTTAGACCATCTCAGTTTATTACTGTTATTCAGTTTCAGCAGTTTCAGCTGGTCATTGCATGTCTTTTTAGTTCAGTTATTTCATTTCTTGTGTATGGTTTCTCTCACTTACTCAGTACATTCAATGTACTGACACATACCTTTTATGATGTATCATTTTATGATATAGTTGTAGGAGCTTAGTCCAGCCTCATTAGTAGATCGCTCTTAGAAGATCCAACTGCACCATTGGTGAGTCCTTATCTTCCGAGGAAGAAGATCATTTTATTCAGTTCTATTTTCTTCTATTTAGACTTGGAGTTAGTTGGGGGCTTGTCCCAGCAACTCATTAGTTGTAGTTGGCTTTTAGACACAGACTTGGTTTTTTAGACTTGTAGTTTTGTTTAGTTGTTTTAACATCATGATTCAACTTTATTTACATTAATGTTTGATATCATTATTCTAAAAGCTTCTACTATATATGTTTACTTATAATGTCAGTGTATGATAGACCAGGGATTGACTTGGGGTTACTTGTGACTTCAAGTACCGTGTCCCATCCAGGGTGTAGGCTTGGGGTGTGACAAACCTGGTATCAGAGCACTAGGTTTAGAGTATCATCGAATATTTGAAAGCCGCATCGAGTAGAGTCCTTTTCATGGTGTGAAGCACGCCACACTTATGACGGGGAGGCTATGAGATGTTATTAGGAAAACTCCCTTTTGTTCATACTCTTTATCGTGCGTTGAAATTCAATTCCAGACTCGTTCTCCTAACTCGTGCTCTATTTCATTTCAGTGAATTATGCCTCCGCAACTTGGTAACGGAAGAAGGGTCGGTAACGCTCACCAACCTACCCCACTAGCTCCAGCAACCCCTCAGGACGACTCAGTGTCCACTGTAGAGTTCATGGCGGCTATCCAGCTGCTCGCTCAGACACTTACCAACCAGATGAACCAACAGGTGGTTCCAATCAACAATAATGGGTTCACAGCAGCTTCCCGAGTGTGGGAATTAACTCAGATGAACCCTCTAGATTTCCACGAATCTAAGGTGGGAGAGGACCCATAGGAGTTTGTGGATGAGATTAGAAAGATCACCCGAATTATGGGTGTCAGTTCCTTGGAGGGTGCCGACTTGGCTGTCTACAAGCTGAAAGGGGTAGACCAGATCTAGTACAAGCAATGGAAGAAGGGGAGGTCAGCGGGAGCAGGACCGGTGGAATGGGAGGAGTTCACTACAACCTTCCTAGACAGATTCTTCCCTCGGGAGCTTAGGGAGGTGAAAGTGGCGGAGTTCATGAATCTGAAACAAGGAAATAGGATAGTAGAAGAATATGTACTAGAGTTCACTAGGTTGTCTAAGTATGCTCCAGAGATGGTAGCCGAGCCAAGGGCTGGCATGCTTAAGTTTATGAATGAAGTTTCGAATTTGGTCCTTAAGGAGTGCAGGACAGCAATGCTTATAAAGAACATCGATCTCTCCAGCCTCATAGTTCATGCCCAACAAATTGAGGAAGAAAGATTGAAAGATTTGGAGCAGGAGAACAAACGGGCAAGAACTGACCAGTCAAATTATGGCCATTAGAGATTTGGTGTTAGTAGCCACCCACAGCAACATCAGTAGAGGGCTCCAGCACCCAGTTCAACCAGTTCCCCTACTTTTCGGTCTCGCAAGGATCGAAGAGGTGGAGCATCTGACTCTCAGTCCTAGAGCTTCAGTGCCAGCAATCGCTACCCAGCTTTCCCTAAGTGTGGAAAGAACCATCCACGAGACTGTCTCCAGGGTCAAGAGGGTTGTGTTGGTTGTGGATATCTTGGTAATAGGCTTAAATAATGCCCTTTAGTAGGATGGGGGAGGTCACAATCCACTACTTCAGCAGCTCCAGCAGGCCGACCAGCTCAGCAGGCCAACACGTCAGGTATGGATGGCGACCAGCGCCAAAACCGTTTTTATGCATTGTCTTCTCGTCAGGATCAGGAGAGCTCACCTGACATGGTCACGAGTATGTTACACCTTTTTCATCTAATTGTGTATTCCCTACTAGATCTAGGAGCCACACTTTCATTCGTGACTCCCTATGTAGCAGTCTAGTTCGATATCAATCTAGAGGTCCTCTCAAAACCATTCTCATTCTCCACCCTAGTTGGTGAGTTAGTTAGAGCCAGCAGGGTGTATAGAAACTGCCCAGTCTCAATTATCAATAAGGTCATTCCAGCTAATCTTGTAGATTTAGACATGGTTGACTTCGACCTCATTCTTGGATGGATTGGTTACACTTTGGTTATTCGTCAGTCGACTGTAGAACTAGGGTCGTCAGGTTTCAGTTCCTTAATGAGCCAGCTTTAGAATGGACGGGCAGTAGTTCAGCGCCTAAGTGATAACACTCAAAGCATACCTCCTACTGAAGTATGAAGCAGACGTTGTCAATAATGAACCCAACTACAGGTTGGGTTCGATCCCACAGGGAATATGGAAGAGCTAGATTACAACCGGTAAGTGAACTTTTTAGGTAGTTACTTCAAAATTGGGGGATTATAAAGAAAAGCAATAATAAAAACCATTATCAAAAGTTTGGTTTTGAATCAATATTAAAGGATAACTAGGGTTTTTGTTCCCCATGGATTCATAACTGTTTTAGGTATACACTCTTGATCATCACCAATACTTATAGAACTGATAACAAATGTTCATTCAAACGATCGACCAGTCCCTTTGAATGACTATACTCAATCACTCGACCAAGTCTCATGAGTGGTTTCAAACTATCCGTTATCACTAAGTTCTAGATTTAACAATCCTGTGACCATAGCTCAAGTTAATACAATGACCATCAAGATCAAGGCTCCGTTGTAATTCTCTTTTCCTAATCTCTACCTCTTAGACCTAATCAAGTAAAGAATTCGGGAAAGTACTAATGTTGTGCACCGTTAAGAAACATTTAAGCATGAAGAGAATACAGTATAAGCGTTTAGTATTGGTTTAGAATCACTTTATGCAACCCTAGTATGTTAATCCACCATTCCCACAACCTTAGCTATGGAGGTTTTAGCCTCACATAGTTGTAAGATTGTGATTTTCATTCATAATTAACAACATAAATTAATACTAACAATTATGAATGAGAAAGAAACTTCTTTTAATAAATTAGCAAAATCTTCATGAATAAGTAGCAAGAACACTACCGCCAGAAATCTGGTGGCCATAATCTGATTGGCCAGTCCTTGCCCGCTTGTTCTTCCGCTCCATGTCCTTCAGTTTTTCTACCTCAATATGTTGGGCATGAAAAATAATACTAGAGAGGTCAATATCCTTAATTAGCATCAGTGCCCTGCACTCTTTGAGGACCATGTTCGACACCCCATTGACAAATTTCAGCATACGAGACAATTGCTCGGCTACCATCTCTGGAGCATATTTAGACAGTCTGGTGAACTCCAGTGCATACTCCTCCACCGTCTAATTTCCCTATCTCAGATTCATGAACTTCGCTACTCCTCCTTGAGCTCTCGAGGGAAGAATCTATCTAGAAATGTTGTAGTGAACTCCTCCTATTCCATCAGTCCTGCTCTTGCTGGCCTCCCCTCCTTCCACTAATCATACCATACCTGGGCTACCCCTTTCAACTGGTAGGCAGCCAAGTCGGCACTCTCTGAGGGACTGACACCCGTAATCTGGGCTATCTTTCTAATCTCGTCCATTATCTCCTATGCGTCCTCTCCCATCTTAGATTCGTTAAAATCTGGAGGGTTCATCCGAGTGAAGTCCCGCACTCGAGCAGCTGCTGTAGACCCATTATTGTTGATTGGAACCACCTGCTGGTTCACCTGGTCGGCACATATTTGAGCAAGTAGCTAGATAACCGCCCTAAATTCCGCTATGGACACTGAGTCATCCTGAGGGGTTGCTAGAGCTGGTGGGGTAGGTCATTGAGCGTTACCAGCCCTTCTTCCATTACCACATCGCGGAGGCATAATTCACTAAAACGGAACAGAGAACGAGTTAGGAGAATGATTCTGGAATTGAATTTCAATGCACAATTAAAGAGTATGAATAAAAGGGAGTTTTCCTAATAACATCTCGTAGCCTCCCCGTCATAAATGTGGCGCTCTTCACAACCATGAAAGGGACTCTACTCGATGCAGCTTTCAGATATCCAAGGATACTCTAAACCTAGGGCTCTGATACCAAGTTTGTGACACCCCGAGCTCACACCCTGGACGGGACACGGTACTTTGAGTCACAAGTAGCACCAAGTCAACCCCTGGTCTAACATACACTGACATTCTGAGTAAATATATAAATATAGTGGAAGCTTTAAAGTAAACTGTAAAAATTTATGAAAGTAGAGTTGGTTATAAAGTAAAATAAAACATTTGAACAAAACTACAAGTCTAAAAAACCAAGTCTGTGTCTGAAAGCCAACTATAACAGATGAGTTGCTAGGACAGGCCCCCAGCTAACTCCAATCTAAATAGAAGAAAACAGAACTGGATAAAAGGATCTTCGTCCTCGAAGGATGAGGACTCACCACTGCTGCTACTGAAATCGCCTGAAGAGATCTAATAATGGCGCTGAGATTGAGAACCTGCGGTTGTATCATAAAACGATACAACATAGGAAGTATGCATCAATACTTTGAATGTATTGAGTAAGCAGGAGAAAACATAATACTGGATATAAATAACTGAACTGAATGACATGTAATGGCCACTGATATATTAAATTGAAATAACTGAAATATGT
>JACEIK010007893.1:57859-69412 GCA_018107945.1 Datura stramonium
TCCAGTCCCTGTGGGTTCGACAATCGGGTTCTTAAAAAGAGCCACTATATTACTTGCACGACCCGTACACTTGCGGACGCGCTCGATGTGAAAAAGAGTCGTCAAATACAAATGGGATCACAACAGCTGCTAGGGTTTGGAACTTTACCGGAATGAACCCTCCAGCTTTTCATGGATCCAAGGTGGGAGAGGACTCGCAGGAGTTTGTAGATGAGGTGCGAAAGATCACCCGGATTATGGGTATTAGTTTTGCGGAGAGTGCTAATCTGGTTGCCTACCAGTTGAAAGGGGTGGCTCAGATTTGGTACGATTAGTGGATGGAAGAGTGACCAGCAAGAGTAGAACAAGTAGGGTGGGAAGAGTTCACCACAACATTTCTAGATAGGTTCTTCCCTCGGGAGTTGAGGGAGGCAGAGGTCGCATAGTTCATGAATCTAAAGCAGGGTAACAAAATTGTGGAGGAGTATGCGTTGGAGTTCACTCGGTTGTCGGGGTATTCTCCAGAGATGGTAGCCGAGCCAAGGGCTCGTATGCTTAAATTTTTCAATGGGGTATCAAACCTGGTACTTAAGGAGTGCAGGACTACGATGCTCATAAAGGACATTGACCTCTCCAGCCTCACCGTTCATGCCCAACAGATTGAGGCAGAAAAGTTGAAGGATATGGAGCAAGAGAACAAACGGGCTAGAAAGGGTCAATCTGATTATGGCCACTAGAAGTCCAGCGGTAATAGCTGCCTATAGCAGCAGCAACAGAGGACTCCAACACCCATATCAGCCAGCACGATTTTTTTGGTCCCGAAAGGATCGAATGGGTGGAGCATCTAACTCTCAGTCCCAGAGTTACAGTGCCAACAACCGTTATCCAGCTTCTCCTAAGTGTGGCAAGAACCATCCAAGTGAATTCCTCCTGGGCAAAGAGGGTTTCTTTGGATATGGACAGTTGGGTCACAAGCTAAAGGAGTGTCCGTCAGCAGGAGGGGGAAAGCACAGTCTACCACTTCAGTATCCCCATCAGGCCATCTAGCTCAGCAGGGTAACACTTTAGGTACGGATGGCAGTCAGCGCCAAAACCACTTTTATGATTTGTCCTCTCGTTAGGATCAGGAGAGCTCACCTGACGTGATCATGGGTATGTTACGTCTTCTCCATCTAGATGTATGTCCTACTAGATCCAGGAGCTACACCATCATTCGTGACTCCTTCTGTAGCTTTTCCGTTTGAAATTAGTCCAGAAGATCTCTTAGAACCATTCTCAATCTCTACCCCAGTTGGTGAGTCAGTTAGAGCCAGTCGGGTGTATAGAAACTACCCAGTATCAGTATTGAGCAAAGTAATTATAGCTGATATAGTAGAGCTAGACATGGTCGATTTCAACCTCATTCTTTGCATAGATTGGTTACACTCCGTTTATGCCTCAGTCAACTGTAGAACTAGAGTCATCAAATTTCAGTTTTCCAAATGAGCCAGTTCAAGAGTGGATGGGTAGTGTTTCAGCGCCTAAGGGTTGGTTTATTTCCTACCTCAAGGCAAGGAAGCTTATTTCAAAAAGGGTGCATCTATCACCTAGTTTGGGTCAAAGAGTCTAGCTCCGAGACCCCAACTATCCAGTCTGTTCCAATTGTCAGTGAGATGTGTTTCCCGAAGATCTTCCCGGAGTCCCTCCTGAGTAGGAAATAGACTTCGGCATAGACTTTCTTCTAGACACTCAACCCATATCTATTCCTCCTTACAGAATGGCTCCAACTGAGCTTAAGGAGTTGAAGGAGCAGCTAAAAGATCTTCTTGACAAGGGTTTCATCAGGACCAACATCTCTCTATGGGGTGCTCTAGTGTTGTTTGTGCGAAAGAAAGACGGTACCCTCAAAATGTGTATCGACTACCATCAACTGAACAAGGTTATAGTTAATAATAGATATCCCCTACCCAAGATTGAAGACTTGTTCAATCAACTTCAGGGAGCCAGCTGTTTTTCCAAAGTAGATCTCAGGTCAGGGTATCATCAGCTTAGAGTCACAGGGAATGTGACATACCGAAAATAGCTTTTTGAACTCGGTATGGTCACTAGAATATGTGGTTATGTCCTTTGGACTAACTAATGCCCCTGCAGCTTTCACGGACATGATGAATAGGGTATTTAAACTGTATCTGGACATGTTCATCATTGTGTTCATAGACAACATTTTGGTGTACTCCAGAAATGAGGAGGAGCATGCTAACCATCTTAGGATAGTGTTACAGACTCTCAGAGACCGCCAACTATTCACCAAATTTAGCAAATGTGAATTCTGACTGAATTCTGTTGTTTCCTTGGTCATGTGGTCTCAGGTGAGGGTATTCAAGTAGATCCTCAAAAAATAGCAGCGGTGAAAGACTGGCCAAGACCTACTTCCCCAACAGATATCAGAAGTTTCTTGGGTCTAGCTAGTTATTACCAACGGTTTCTAGAAGAATTTTCTTCTATTGCGTCTCCTTTGACTAAGATAACTCAGAAAAAGGTGAAGTTTCAGTGGTCAGATGCATGTTAGAAGAGTTTCCAAGAGCTGAAGACTCGACTCACTACAGCTCTAGTTTTGACCTTACTAGAAGGAATAGATGGGTTCATAGTCTATTATGATGCTTCCAGAGTCAACCTCGGTTGTGTTCTGATGCAACGGGGTAAGGTGATAGCTTATGCCTCCAGACAGCTCAATGTGCATGAGAAGAATCCGACTCATGACCTTGAATTGGCAATGGTAGTGTTTTCTTTGAAGATATGGAGACATTACCTCTATGGGGTTCACGTGGATGTTTTCACCTACCACAAGAGTCTTCAATATGTGTTCGTTAGAAAGACTTGAATCTTTGTTAGAAAAAGGTGGTTGGAGCTACTGAAGGATTACGACATGAGTGTGTTGTACCACCCGCGCAAGGAAAATGTTGTGGCTGACGCCATAAGCAAAATGTCCATAGGGAGTGTTGCTCATGTTGAATAGGATTGAAAGGAGTTAGCAAAAGATATTCACAAGTTAGCTCGGTTGGGAATTTAGTTGGTTGATTTAGCTGAGGGTGGAGTAGTACTTTAGAGTGGGTCGAATCCTCGTTAGTTGTTGAAGTTAAGTCAAAGTAGGATGAAGATCCCATATTGCTTAAGCTGAAAGAAGCAGTTATAAGAAAGGAAGTGGAGGCCTTCTCCAAAGGGGGATATGGTGTGCTTCGTTACCAGGGCAGACTATATATTCCAAACATAGGTGACTTGAGGTAGAAAATACTGGCAGAAGCCCACAGCTCTAGATATTCTATCAACCCAGGTGCCACTAAGATGTACCGTGACCTATGGGATATCTACTGGTGGAACGACATGAAGAGAGATATTACAGAATTTGTGGCTAAGTGCCTGAACTGCCAGCAGGTTAAGGTGGAACATCAGGCCTGAGGGTATAACTCAAGATATCATCATACCCACGTGGAAGTGAGTAGATGTGAACGTGGATTTTTTACAGGTCTACCTCGTAGTCGTTGGCAGCATAAATCAATTTGGGCGATAGTTGATCAGATGACCAAGTCAGCACATTTCCTCCCAGTTAAAACTACAGACTCAGCTAAGGATTATGCTAGGTTGTACATCCAGGAGTCAGGTAGACTACATGGAGTTCCTTTGTCAATCATTTTAGATAGAGGTACCCAATTCACCTCGCATTTCTGGAAGTCATTTAAGAAAGGACTCGGTACTCAAGTCAAACTCAGCACTGCTTTTCACCCTCAGACGGATGGACAAGCTGAGTGGACTATTCAGACCTTAGAAGATATGTTGAGAGCTTGTGTGATCGACTTCAAGGGCAGTTGGGATGATCACTTACCTCACATCCAATTTGCATATAATAACATCTACCACTCTAGTATTTATATGACCCCATTTGAGGCATTATATGGTAGGAGGTGCAGATCTCCTATAGGGTGGTTTGAAGTTGGTGAAGCTACCTTGATAGGACCAGGGTCAGTTCATGAAGTTATGCAGAAAGTGCAACTTATCAAGGAAAGGTTGAAAATGGCTCAGAGCCGATAGAAATCATATGCTGATGTGAGGAGGAGAGAGTTAGAATTTGCAGTAGATGATTGGGTTTACTTGAAAATTTCACCCATGAAGGGGGTGATGAGATTTGGAAAGAAAGGGAAACTTAGTCCGAGGTATGTAGGACCCTACAGGATTTTGAGGTGAATTGGTAATGTGGCCTATGAGTTAGAATTACTTTCGGAGTTAGCATCTATGCACCCAGTCTTCCATGTGTCACTATTGAAGAAGTGCATCAATGATCCGACCTCAGTTATGCCATTAGATAGTGTGGGAGTGAAGGATAATCTCTCTTATGAAGAGGTTCTATTTCAGATCCTAGACCGTCAGGTTCGTAAGCTGAGAAATGAGTAAGTCGCTTCAATGAAAGTCTTATGGAGAAGATAGCTAGTTGAGGGATCCACATGGGAGGCAGAAGCAGACATGATGGCCAAATACCCTCATTTATTCCCTTCCAGTTCAGTGTCAGCATCAGGTATTAAATTCCTCCTCAATACTCTATTCAGTTTAGTACTCATCATCTCTATTCAGATTTTCAATATGCATCCTAGTTGCATCAACTCAATTAGCATGGTTAAATTTGTTCGGACTCAGTCACTCCTTTAGAAATCAGTTTATAGTATTAGTCTGGGAATTGCAGCTCTTTTCTCAATTTTTCAGTAGCTTTAGCCTTCATTCGAGGAGGAATGATCCCAAGGGGGAGATATTGTAACACCCCGAAACTTTTCTAGACCAAACTTAGACTCAGTAGATAGAACCAGGAAAATTTGTCTCAGAACGGCCGAGACAATGAGTATTTGTGTTACACCCCGCAAGATGTTAGCAGCTAGTGTGCGTGCACGTGGGCTTATGGTGAGCAATAAGAGCTTGACGCGTGCAGGAAGAGCCTTGGAGGTAGGATGAGCGAGGACATTGTAATGTGGTTTAGCAGGGTCGAGCAAGGCCAGGCCGTGAATACTTGCGTGATGCGCCAACCCTACCTGTGCGAAGGGCAGCGCGATGTGCCAGCCCTGTCTACGCGATGGGCAGCGCGAGGTGCAAGCCCTACCTACGGGATGGGCAGTGCAACGCAGCAGCCCTCTGGCGTGATAAATCATTTTAAAGCCCTCTATGTTGATTTAAATCATTTTAAAACAGATCCTCGACCGAGAATAGAGAGAAAACATATATTTAATTGGATTTTCGTCAAATTACGCCATCAAACTCCGTCCAAATACAAATTCACCTTGGACAACAAGTTCTAGTCCTATGGGAAGCATCTTTGCAGAGTTATTTCTTTAAAATTTTCTCAGAGTACCGGAACCCCGCCGAGTAAAGGTTGTTGGAATTACTTCAAATTTATGCCTAAGAGGATAGAGGTGATAGGTAAGCATCTCTACCTTCTAAGCTCTCGAGAAATTGTAAGTTCCCAGCCAAGTTAAACAAATTTGAAATATAGTTATTATTATTATTATCGAAAGATATCATTGTTTGCAAAATTTAATATTGAAAATAGCCCTATTCTCTCAGTGTAAGGGCTGCAGTTGAGTGGAACCGCCGGTTACAGGTTGAAACTAATCAGTTAAACGAGAATCGGCATTCGAGGTATGTTAAGACTTATCTCTTTAGCAAGTTAGTCTCGTCGTATAGTGATACGACCGATGCCTTTGAAAGTAGAAAATGATCCTATATATTGTGATTATTTGCTATCAGTTGATTATGATTATATATGTTGGGGTTAGCTGCTAGAAAATGTATTGAGAGCATATTGTAGTGTCCCTTGCTACGGATAGACAGTACGATTCATGGAAGCAAGGTACGAGTCATACCAAAGCAATCGTGATGAACTTTAGAAAAATTTCAAAGTCTCAGGGTCAAGCCACAGAAGCTTAGTAAGACTCGTAGGAAGCATGTGCGAGTCATACCAAGGACCAACACTTATCTAAATTTCAGCAAGACGAGGACCTAGAGGAAGCAGGTATGACCTGTACATACCTGCTACAGGTCGTAGGACAAGTCGTGCTGCAGGCGGCTTCAGTTATGGAAATACACATTGTTATCCTAGGAAGAGGATATTTATGTCTGTATAAATACATTTTATGTTTTATTTTCAAGAGAGAGGCAGTTAGGAGTTATTAGAATTGACTATAAACGAAATTGAGGAGACTTAGATGTGAGAATTGAGTTGTTCAAGTTGTGATCAACCTTTTCTCGATCTTCATATTGTTCTTGAAGATTTTGATGGTTAATACAAAGAAGTTTTTCTCTCATCCATAATTGTAAGTATTGATTTATGTATTTAAACATGAATGCAAATCACAATTTTGCAACTATTAGAGGCTAAAACCTCCATAGCTAGGGTTGTAGGAACCATGATGGATTAACAAGCTGGGGTTACATAAAAGTGATTCAAAACTAATGCAAAACACTTGTATTGTATTATCTTCATGCTTAAACATTTCTTAATGGTGTACAACATTAGGACATGCCCAAATTCTTTACTTGCTTGAGTATAGAGAGATAGAGATTAGGAAAAGAGAACTACAACAAAGCTTTGATCTTGATTATCATTGTATTAACTTGAGTTGTGGTCGCAGGATAGTTAAATTTGGGACATATTGATAATGGTTAATTTGAAATTGCTCATGAGACCTGACCCGGTGATTGAGTATAGTTATTCAATAGAGACTGGACGGTCGTTTGACTGAACCTAAGTTATTAGTTCTACAAGTAAGAATTGGTGATAATCACGTATGTATACCCAAAGTAGTTATGAGCCCATGGGGAACACAAAACCTTAGTTATCTTTCATTCTTGATTTTAACTAAAGCTTTAACTATGTTTTTAGTTATATTTTTCTTTAGAACCCCCCTATTTGGAGTAACTACCGAACAAGTTCACTTACCGACTTTAGTCTAGCTCTTCCATATTTCCTGTGGGATCGACCCCAACCTCTAGTTGGGTTCTTTATTGAAAATGCCCGCTTCATACTTCGATAGGAGGTGTGGTTTGAGTGTTATCAAAAAATGATGCCGTTGTAGGGGAATACGGCTAAGACTCGATTATTTGCTTGTATTTGACTTTTTTGGTAGTTATGTTCCTTTTTACACTTTTCTTTGTTTTTCTTATGTGACTGTCTCAGGATACATCAAGGGAATGATCCCTCGCTCAAACATACAGATGGAATGTGACAAGCTGCCAATGCTTGTGAAAGAGATGATGACTATTGATACATTAGCAATCGTGATGATGAATTGTGTAGGAGACGGGAGACAAAAATACACAGAGATGTTGAACACTCTAAATGGAATGGGGTCATATAACTTCAGCCCAAAGAAGTTATACCTTGATCTAAAGAATCGTTCAATGCCGCCAGCCAAGCCATCTGTGGAGGTGCCACCAGTCCTTGAGCTAAAAGCATTACCTCCCTATATCAAGTATGCATTCCTTAGAGAAAAAAAATACTTTGCCGGTCATAATTGTAGCAGACCTGTTAGACGATCAGGTAGGAGCTTTGGTCAACATACTAAAATGGTACAAAGAGGCAATTGGCTGGACCATAACTGATATTATCGGAATCCCACCAGGCTTATGTACTCACAAGATCCAACTAGAGCTAGACTGTAAACTGAGTATAGAACATCTCTTGAAACCTCTAATGCAAGAAGTTGTAAAGAAGGAAATTATCAAGTGGATGGATGTTGGTGTCATATACCCCATTGCAGACAGCAAATGGGTGAGCCTAATTCAGTACGTACCAAAGAAAGCTGGGATTACAGTGGTTCCCAATTAGAAGAACGAGTTGATACCAACACAAACAGTCATAGGATGGCGTGTATGCATGGATTACCGGAAACTCAACCACTGGACTCAAAAGGACCACTTTCCAATGTCATTCTTGGATCAGATACTTGATAGACTAGAAGGTAGAGGTTGGTATTGCTTTCTTGATTACTATCGCTCCAAAAGACCAGGAGAAGACGACCTTTGCTTTCCCATATGGAACTTTTGCTTTTAGCAGAATGCCATTCGGATTATGAAATTCACCGGCCACATTCCACCACTGTATTATGTCCATATTCTCAGACATGGTAGAAGACACCATTGAAGTATTTATGGATTATTTTTTTGTTGTAGGTGACTCATTTGAATATTGCATGGACCATCTAGGTAAAGTATTGAAAAGATGTGAA
Source organism: Datura stramonium (assembly GCA_018107945.1). Classification (NCBI taxonomy): domain Eukaryota; kingdom Viridiplantae; phylum Streptophyta; class Magnoliopsida; order Solanales; family Solanaceae; genus Datura; species Datura stramonium. The sequence continues at coordinate 66,082 of JACEIK010007893.1, forward strand.
GAAACTAATTTGGTGCTAAACTGGGAAAAATGCCATTTTATGGTTAAGGAGGGAATAGTGTTGGTTCATAAATTCTCGAGAAAGGGGATTGAGGTGGACAAGGAAAAAATCAAAGTGATAGCAGGTTTACCACCCCCCTATTTCCATTAAAGAGGTCAGAAGCTTTTTGTGGCATGCAGGATTCTACAGATGATATATCAAGGACTTTTTAAAAATTACATAGCCATTGTGCAAGTTACTTGAGAAGGAAGTAAAGTTCATGTTCGATGAGGCATGTCTAATGGATTTTGAGTGCTTAAAAGGGAAACTCGCCACTGCTCCTATCCTCGTGACTCCAGATTAGTCTCTTCCATTTGAGGTAATGTGTGATGCTAGCGGTGCCGCTCTTGATGTTGTTCTGGGCCAAAGAAGAGCAAAGATCTTTCATCCAATCTATTACTCTAGTAAAACACTCAATACAACCCAGATGAATCACACGATCATAAAACAGGAGCTATTGGCAATGGTCTTTGCATTCAAAAAATTTAGAGCATACCTTCTTGGAACCAAGGTGATCATTCATATAGATCATGCTGCTTTGAGGTACCTGATGTCCAAAAAGGATGCTAAACCCAGATTAATTCGGTGGGTACTTTTTGGATGCTAAACCCAAATTAATTCGGTGGGTACTTTTGCTCCAAGAAATTGATACTTGAGTTTAAATATCAGAAGGGAATGAAAAATCAGGTGGCATACCATTTATCCAAACTCGAGCCCAAAGCAAGAGAAAGGGAGGAAATTGATATTGATGATGCCTTAGGATTTGATCCCCTGGTTTGCAGACTTTGCAAATTACTTGGTTAGCGATGATACCGACAGACCTAACTCCTCAGCAGAAGAAGAAGTTCTTATTCGATGCCCGAAGATATTACTGGGATGAGCCTTATTTATTTCTCATTTGTGCAAATGGGATCATTCATAGGTGTGTGCCTGAAATAGAAATGCTAAGCATTCTAGAGGCCTGTCATTCATCTCTTGTTGGGGGTCATCACAGTGGTATCAGAATTGCGCATAAGATTTTACAATGCGGATATTATTGGCCTTCTATTCATCAAGATGAATATGACTTCTCCAAGTCTTGTGATCAATGCCAAAGGCAGATCGGTATTACCCATAAACATGAGTTACCACTGACCCCTATCTTGGAAGTTGAGTTGTTTAATGTATGGGGAATTGATATCATGGGCCCATTCATTAGCTCATATAGAATGAAATACATCTTTGTGGTAGTGTATTATGTCTCCAAATGGGTGGAGGCAATTGCACACCAAACATTGAAGGCAATAATAGTGTTACAGCATTCCTTCGGAAGTATATTTTTGCCAGATTTGGCACCCCCAGAGCTATTATCAGTGATGGTCTATCTCATTTCTGTAACTACTTCTTCAGGACCCTATTGTAAAAATATGGTGTTAAGCACAAGGTGGCCACACCTTACCACCCATAGTAAAGTGGACAAGTGGAAGTATCGAATAGGGAAATCAAGACTATCCTGGCCAAGACAGTGAATATTAGCCGGACAGATTGGTCTAGAAAGCTTGACGATGCGTTGTGGGCCTACCGAACTACTTATAAGATCCCCATTGGTTCATTTCCGTACCAGCTGGTTTATGGCAAAGCATGCCATCTACCAGTTGAATTAGAGCAGGCGTTATGGGCTGTGAAAAAGTTGAACATGAATTGGAATGAAGCATCCAAGCTGAGACTTAACCAGCTTAATGAGTTGGATGAATTCCAACTTAGGGCTTATGATAGTGCGACCATTTATAGAGAGAGGATGAAGATCTACCATGATAAGAAAATTGAAAAAAGGGAGTTTATCCCAGGTGATTTGGTCTCACTGTTCAACTCAAGACTTCGGTTGCACCCTGAAAAGTTGAAATCTAGATGGATGGGACCATACAGAGTAGTACATGTGTTCCCATATGGTGCAGTGGAACTTGAGAATAAAGAAGGCCAAAGGATAAAAGTAAACGGGCAAAGAATAAAGTTGTATCTGGGAGATGTGGAGGAATTAAGAGGAATAGAGGTAGTATACCTTGATGATGTTTGAGGAGTCACAAAAGCCATGTCGTGCCGCGATGTTAAATCAGGAGTTGCATGGGAGGCAACCCATGAACGGTGAAGTCTGAGTAGCCTCAGGTATGTTCCCTTCCCTATGTTCTTATAATTCATTCTTCGGGAACGAAGCATAATTTTCAAAAAGGGGAAGGGTGTACTTGTGATTTTTGGAAATTTTGATTCATCCGAGGGTTTTTCTTGCAGTGTTTCTTTTCCCTCGGACATGCTATGTAGTAGAACAATAATGTTTAGGATTTTTTTTTTTATTTTTTTTAATTAGGAAATAACTTAGGAGAACTCAGCCAATGAAAATGCACAAGTTTTGATTCTTGAAAAAATTGACCCTGTTTAAAATTTTTTGATGCATTAGTAATGTATTTGTGACTACATGCATTATTTCTGTGGATCTTTTGATTTCATTTAGTTTATTATCATCAGGAGTCTTCTTAAGACATGTATAAACCAGAGATGTGAGGTGAATATAAGTCATGTACCATGAGTGAGTGAGGTGTGTTACTTAGTTCGGTATTGTGTTGAAGATCTAGAACTTTCCTGGTTGGTCTTTACATAGGCTAAGGATGGTTGGTTAGGATATGATCATAGGAAATTTTTGTTGAAGCTCACTTTTAACCTGAATAATCCTACAAAAATCATATGATTCTCTTGATCCCAATTTTGAGCCTTTAATAGACCATTTTTCTTTGATTTACCGATTAACCTTACCAATTTCTTTATAATGAACCTCTTTTAGCCCTGGTCCTTCCTTGGGTATTGTGAACCTCAACATATACAAAATGTCTAAGTTTAGGGTGGCTATAGTAGGGGTGCATAAGTGATAGAAACGAGAAAAAAGGAGAGAAAAGAGAAAAGGTTAAAAATGAGGTGTGGTGTGAAGAGGGAAAAAATAAGGAGCTGAAAAAAGTTGAAAATCTTGAAAAATAAATTTCAAAAGAAAAAAAATGTTGGAAAAAGTTGAAAATATACCACACCCATACAAATGTATATTAAAGAGGTGAAAAGGGAAGAAAAGGAATGAAAAGCAAAAAAGAGTGAAATGGGTGAAGAGTGAAGCCAATGTATGTAGTGCCAAGGAAGGGATAGTCACTTATAAAATCTTTCATATTTATCATGTCCAGCCCTAAAGCCTACATTAGAAGCCACAGCAAGTCCTATAGTGATCCTAATCCAACCATATCTAGTCAGAGGGGATGCTATAGAAGAAAAGCCTTCC
>JACEIK010007894.1:0-16783 GCA_018107945.1 Datura stramonium
GGGGGAGGTGAGGGAAATGGGGGTGGAAAGAAAATATATGGGCCTAGTTTAAAGGTGCTTGCAACTCCTTGTCTTTTGCCCTTTTTTTAAAAATCGGTTTGCATGATCTTTAATTCTTTGTTCTGCATTTTTATAGTTTGGTTGTTTATATTGATTTTTATATACTGGAGTAATATAAAAATAACCACTTAATTGGTTGAGCATGAATAATATGTGACAAAGCAATGGATATCATGTATATGTTTGACGAATTCTGAATTCCGAAGGGAAAATGTAACAGCTGGGTCATATTGAAGGCGGTTGGGAAGAGAATGCTAGAACTTCGTTTTAAAGGGGCTTGCAAGTCCTTGTTTTGTTCTTAAAAGTCCGTCTGCATTAATATTTATCCTGCACTTTTTTTGCAGTTGGGTTATGTTGATTCTTATTTAAGTAGATGAAAAGCATAGACGGAGCAGTTATAAGTAAACTCTTAAATGATTTGAGTGTGAATAGTATGTTACAAACCAATGGATGTAATGCACATGACCTAGGAATTCTTGCTGGTGAAGTGAAAATGTAACAACTGGGGCAATATCGAAGGATTCTAATCTCCCCTCTTTAGAGGACCCAACTTCCTATCTAATCTCTTCTGGTATGTGTATCTAATTCTACCTGTTTTCTAGGTGATTGAGCATGTAGCAGATCCTGCTGGATTCTGCAAATCGCTATCAGCATTGACCATTCCTGGTGGTGCTACAGTGATATCAACAATTAATCGTTCAATGAGAGCATATGCAACTGCAATTGTTGCGGCAGAGTATCTCCTACATTGGGTATATATTTTAGTTATCCTACTAAATTTTATTGGTCCTTTTTGATTGATGTCTGCACTGATGTGGATTGATTTCCTTGCAAAACTTAAATGGTCCCGACATGTTCCATAGATATGTATATATGATATTTGTCCATGTGAGATTTGCTAGTGCACTTTGAATATATAGAGATAGGTGCAGGAAAGGTATATCTGGATAGTTCTATGTATTCCTCTCTTACCTTAAATTGAATTTCCATTATATGTGGAGCATTTTGATGTTCTTGATTCATCATTAGTGTAAATGGCAACAATTCTGTTTAGCATGTCATGTCCTGGATTCAAGATGATTATGCTTCAAAGTATTTCAATTACGTTCCGGGACTGATTTTTCTCTATTTGCTGGGATTCATCTCGCTGATATATACTATCATTATCTGTGCACGACAAAAGCCATGTTAAACGACAATTTTTTTGCTGATTATATGTAAGAAAGGGAATACGTTCCTGTCAGCCATGCTTCGTATGTCTCTGTGTGTCTGTCTGCTTCTTGCATTTCTTTTTGGAGAGTTGAGAAGAAGCCAATGGTTTTATAATGTGCAAATTGCTGCTCGCTTATCCAAACATGTTCTAATTTTATAACTGGACTTTACAGCTGCCCAAAGGGACACATCAATGGTCAAGCTTTCTAACCCCAGAAGAACTAGTCCTTATTCTTCGGCGTGCTTCTATAACTGTAAGTCAATTACATGCCTTTAATTTTTTTCAGCTGTATCATTATCAAGTCAATATCTAGCTGCTTGCTCCATTTGAAATGGTAATCTTTCTGCATTTTATAGGTGCAAGAGATGGCTGGATTTGTGTACAACCCTTTGACGGGTCGCTGGTCCTTGTCTGATGACATCAGTGTTAATTTCATTGCTTTGGGAACAAAACCAGCCAATAGAGATGAAACTCTACATTAAGTTGCAATAAAGCTGTCAAGTTTATTCCGCTATTATCTCTTAACCCATATTTTTTAATTGTATGTAATCTCTTTTTCAATTTTGTTGGATGGTGAATTTCAATGCCCATCTGTTCTCACTTTTTCTTTTTTCTATTCGAAGGATTGCGCTACGTCTTTTTCGTTTCCGAATATTCTGAATACTGGCAATCATCTTGGTAGCTAATATAGGTAAACTCCAGATAAAATTGCTCCTCTTTTTCGTCGTCGTCTTCTTCCTCTTCATCTTCTTTTTCCTCTTCTTCTATCATACAAGATTTGTCCCTAATTTCTCTATTGTTATCCATAAGTTGTTGCAACTAAGTGAACTCCTGGGTTTGCAACGCTGCTGCCAACCGTTGCTTTCAGTTTAGTGCTCGACTTTAAATCCATATTACAGAAAGTTTGGTCTTGACAAATTAAATTTTTGACGCGCATGCTAGAAGTTTATTTTCATAGATTCTTTTTTGAGGTGTTCTATTTTGGTTGTTTCATTTAATTAGTCCCCGTTTTATGTTTTATTTTGCATGAACGCCCAGTATCAAGTAAGTTTTACACAAAAATGCATTTTTTTCCGCTTCTTCCGCTTCTGTATGCAAACACATGTTTGAAATATTAGTCAATTTTAGTATGTGAGCGCAAATATACATGAAAAAATTTAAAAGGATGTTAAATAGTTTGTTAGATTTATTGTTTTAATAAATTGTCGATTGAGATATGTTCTTTATGATGTATAAAATTATGTTTCAAATTTGAACTTATTGAGAGTAGACACGAGCATTTAAATTTGAAGAATAAAATTATTATTTTTTGACAAGCGCACACGACTGAAATTTTAGTTAATTTTAATATGTATTTCAATCATAATGAAAACATTAAAAGAGTGTTAAATAAGTTTGCTAGATTTGTTTTATTGTTTTACAAAGTTTATGATTAAAATTTATTCTATGAAACTTATGTTTTAAAGTTGAGCTTATTTGAAGTAGATTAAAATATTAAATTATTGAGATGCGAGGAACAAAAGAAATTAGATAAAATAAATTCAAACATGTAGCTAAAGTTAAATAATTATTACATGCATATTATATGAAAATTTTAAATTCAATCGTGCGTATCTGAATCATTTTTTAAATGAATAAAGTTATTAAGAAATTACAAAATAAAACATAAATTAAATGACGGAAATTTTAGACATTTGTGTACTTAACATTACAGTCTTTTATTTTTAAAATTGATAACTTCATGCACGAAATATAGGACTTTCAATTTAAAGCGACTAACTAATAAAAACTTACCAGCTCAGTCGTGACTGGTGACACTAACGGATCCTAAAATGGCTACCCGTGCACTTGCGCCAAATTACACCGAATTTCTCTCCGAAAATGAAACTCCATGTGGTGGATATATATAACATGTTGGAACGAAATCAAGCACTACACGTGTTTAGAAGATGAACGTCCCACATCAGAAGATTTACGAATATGTTTACTCCGTTACTCGTATTACACAATCTAATGTGCATTGCAGGATCCACAAATAACTGAATCGAGAGAATTTATTAGTAGTAGCAACACTTATAATGATGGAGCGCGGAATTTCTTCAGATGTTGCTCGAAATCGGTTATCGGTAATCTCAGCTCATCTCGCCGCCGATTCTTCCTCCTCCTTCTCCCCTGTTCTGGAAACTTCCAATGTATCCGCACCGCCCGCCGACGTGTCGCCGCCGCCTAATCTAAAAGGCGCCTTGACAATCATCGACGAGAGGACCGGTAAGAAGTACCAGGTTCCGGTTACCGAGGAAGGCACTGTTAAAGCCACCGACATTAAGAAAGTAAGCTTCTATTTTCTTCCCCCGAATTTTAAGCTTTTCAGTTATAATTTACTTTGCTCTAAATCAGAGTTCTATTCTGGCTATTCAATGTTTAGAGTATTCGTGAAATTATGTCTATTTATTCGTAAATACATCACTATCATATCTTTTTTTTTTACTGGTTATGCGAAGCTCACGTAAGTGGAGTTATTGAAACCAACAAATGTGGATACCGATCTTATAAAAACAAGGCAGAATACCTAAAATCCTCCCAACTTGATGCTTTTTCTTTAAATCTTCTAAACTATTTTGAGAAAAGGTCCAAAATCATTCCTCAAGTTTAAACTTACACTTAAAATAGTCCTTGTTCTTTGATGTGGAGCACTAGCAGTCCTTAATGTTTGTAAAATTGGTGCACATTTAGTGTAAGTTAACAGAAAATATGATAACTGACGGAAGATCTCGCAAAATCTGGAGAGAATCTATTTTTTCTTTTCTTATACTCCTTTCGTCAACAGCTTCTGCAAGAGAAACTACCCAGTGCCTATCTATCCATAGAAGAGAAACAAACAAATGACGGAAACTCCTACAGTGACAACCATCCACATCAATATCACTGATGAAACTTTTCTTAATATCACTGATGAAACTTTTCTTACTTCATCCTAACAAGCAATTCCAACAACTTCCTTACAAGTTCTCTTCTGCATCACTAGCTAAAACAGCCAAAAATCGACCGAACTCATGACGTCCATTTTTTTAGCGCCAAAAATTGGAATAATCGATCTCAATAGGTTGATTTTGTTTTAAAAAATTGTCGTTTTTCAAAAAGAAAAAAATGCAACAAACCTACCTCGGGAGGTCATTTTTAAAAAAATCCACCTCCTTTTTTCCACAAAAGTATAAATAGTAAATAACATAATCTTAAATTAATAAACATCAATGATCTAGATGTAAAAATATATCCTACCACAGTGAAGATGGGGGCTCGAGCCGAATTTAGGTTGGTTTTTGGCATTTTTTTAGTAACGGCCGTTCTTCAACTAAGTCTCGATGACAGCACAAAAATTTTGGACGGTATATCGAGGCCTTTCCAATATCGTGACACATGCAGAAGCTTTACGGCCTGTGGAGGGAAGGATACATGGCCATGGGCAGAAGAGCTTTGAAGTATAATTAGCGAAAAATGATGATCTGGAAATAAATAATTGTTGCGGTGAAGATTAATTAGGAATAGTTTTATTTGTTTCACATGGTAGATTGAGTCCCTTGCTGCCAGATAGTTCTCGTTGCAGATTTTTTGTTTTTGAAAATAAGCATTTATTAACGTGGAGGTCTTACTCTGTTTGTTATTAACGGGTTTTATTCTCTCAGTGGTCGTTTGGTAGAGTGCATTAGAAAAAATAATGCAAGCGTTAGCTTTGTCTATTAGTAATACCTTGTTTGGTATATACTCTATTTTGTATTATGCTATGCATAACTAATATATTGAAAACCATGGTATTGGTAATGCAATGATTGTTAATGCATGCATTAGAATAGTTAAAGACATAATTGCCCCTCAAAATCTTTTCCACCTCCTTTCTGTCTTATTTGTGAAAGATATTTTTATAAATAAATAATTTTTTTAATAAATTATTCGATGAAAGCATTACTAACACACCTTATTTAGCATTATTGTTATGTCCTCTGCCAAAGGACTACTAAACCAAATCTACACCATTTTTATAAAAATAAAGAACTACTAGTTCTCTATCTTATAGAATAGAGACTATTTTAAGTGTAAGCTCAAACTTAAAGGATGATTTTGATCCTTTTCTCAAACTATTTAGTAGTCTTAATTAATTGCTAAATTTATTTATTTGATAGTTTTTACCCCTTAAGTGCTGATGTGGCAAAGGTGACTATATTCTTTTTTAAGCACATGAGGAATGTAAAAAGCAATTAGAAATCAATTTTCAATTATTTATTTTAACGGTGTATTTCTATTTTTTAGGTTAATTAAAAGAGATTGACTTGAACTCTATCATTTTAGCAAAACAAAATTATTTTTAAAAAAAAATAATGAAGTACCAACTGTGTATTTTTTTAAAGATGAAATGTTATTTATTTTAATTGTGTATTTCTCTTTTAGGCCTAAATTAATTAATTTTTTTTAAGTCTTGTCATTTTTATCCATATAAAAAATAATTTAACCCGAATAATAGAGTTGCAATTGTGGAATTTTTTATTTCTTGTTAAGAAGTAATAACTATCTATTTTCTTTCGGGTCAAATCTAGGATGAGAAAAAAACTCGATTGGGACTTTTTGAACTTTATTTTCAGTGAAACTAAAAGTTTTAGCAAAATAATGAAACTTCACAGCTATATAATTTTTGTTATATTTTATTTAGATATAATGACTATCTGTTTCAACGGTGTATTTTTTTTTTGCCGGCAAAATCTGTAAAAAAAAAAAAGAAGAAGTTAATTATAATTTTATTATTTTTAGCAAAATAATTTCTTTGTTTACTTAAAAAGTAGAGTTCAAGCAAATTTCTTTTTTTACTAATTGAAAATTAAATCTACAAAATTAATAAATTTTAAAAATATTTTTAAAAAATAACACATGATAAAAAGTCTACATAGAAAGAGATGGTGTAGGGTTTAAAGGTTATCAAATAGCTAAGTTTAGGGAGATTATTAAGAAAGACTACTGATAGTTTAGGTGAATTTGAAGAAAACGCGTTAAGTTTTGGGGTTAATTAAAACTACTGGTAAGCGTTACGAAGCCAATGATTGTCAAGTCACTTATGATTTTAAAAAAAGAAGATAAATCTGTTAGAACTTGATCAGAGGTCAATAATAGATTATATTCTATTTTTGGAGAAAATGAAGCTGCAGTGATGAAGAATGAATTAATATTGCATAAAATAACTGTGACTCTAGTGATCACTATAGATGCACACGAGTACTGGTGTTGGTCACTCTGTAAATGTCATTATCTGAGATTCTTCTTTGATATGATTTATCATGTTGAAGATCGTAAAAAAATATTTAATTTGGTTGAGTTATTTCAGACAGTTATTAGATTTTTTGGTTATGACTTATATCAAGGAACCTGTAAACCCATTTGTAGAGCGAGTTCTCATCCAAGTTTCCGGACGAGTTAATTGATAACACTCAGCTTCAAAGATTTTTAGCAAGTCTGACCAAGTGTTTAATTGCCATTTAAGATCAAGTTTGACGTGTCTAGATGTACACTCTCAAAGTTGGAGTGCTTACTTGTCAGCCGAGGTCAAGTTTAGGCAGAGTTTGAGTGTCTGTTTATGTATTATGTATTTGTTAATCATCTAAGTTTTCGTAATACATAGTATTATGGCCGATATACTATTTATCAAGGCCTTACTTTCAAAAACCCGGGAAGAAAATGATAAAGAAGCAACTCCTGAAGACAAAGAAAATCAAAAGGAGTAGATCTTTACGAAACAATGCCAAAACAATTTTTGAAGTTGAATATGAACGTAGAATTACCAAACCCATGATTATCAATTTGGGGAGTCCTACTCCTAGTGATATGCTAGGAACAAAAAGTCTCTTTAGGCATGACAAGATCAGAGAAGTTTGATGTCACCAAATTTTAAATATTTAGATGAACTTTGGGTAGATCCAGAAAATGTCATAAAAAGGGAATGATACGTAAAAAAATATTTATTAAAAGAAAAGTTATCCTTTAGAAAGAAATGGTATGCCGACCAAAAAAAAAAATAAGATGCAATATTGAGTTCTTTAAATGGTTTGATACACAAAAAAATTAGATTTTAGAAAAGATCATTAAATATGATCTTCAATAAATGATATACCAAAACTAAGGTCGTTGAATTTACAATTCTCCCATTAGAAGAAACTAGTTTTAGCTTACCAATGGACGGTAGAGTTGTTACCGCTTCACCCTTTAAAATTGATATAGTCGATATAAGGGTGATCTCAAGAATAAAGATATAAATAGATTAATTGGATAGAATAATTATACCAACCAACTACTATACGTAGTCTCTAACGAAATCCTCAACGCTGACAATAGATCGACTTTTAAGGATAAACCCAGCTCCTCCTACAATGACAAAAAATTGAAACCGCATTCAATATTTAAATTATCCAGAATTTTCAAAAGATAAATTCCCCAAGCTTAATGATAAGTTTGAGATTATGTAAGATCTTTTTCTATTTTAGAAAGAATTAATGGAAAATTGAAATCTGAATTATAATTAAGAGATGATAACGTCACAGGAACAATATGTGAAAAAACTGATAATGAAATTAACAAGTTTAAGCTCTAATGGTTACTCCCCATCCAAAGAAAGCTCTACTTCAGCTAGTTGGGTGCATCAACCTCTTTCCTCACATGAGAGAGGACAATATGCTCTTAAGGAGCTTTTAATTGTTATTTAAACTCTACTGTATGATATAGTTAAATCCGTTATTATTGTAATGATAAAAAGTGTCATTTTACATAATGATTGATTTGGTGTTATCGCGTCGTTCCCTTATTTTTTTATTATTGTAACGATAAAAAGTGTCATTTTATGTAATGATTGATTTGGTGTTATCGCATCGTTCCCTTCTTTTTTTTTTTTACCTTCATCTTGCGCTTACTTTTTGTTTAATAATTTCATTTTATCACTACCCTACTTCTTTATAATAACTCCGCCCCGTACCATATTTTCTTTTATAATATTGCAAGCTTATTAAAGGATACAATGTACCCAAATAACAACCATCCAAACAAGCTGTTGTTCGCTCTACTCTTTGAAAAGCTCGATGCTCCTTTTAGGAGCTGTGGTATACAGAAATTCTATTTGGTTTTACAGGAATTATATGACACATATATATGGTTGCAATTTTAAGGCAAGGAATTCCACTACCAATTTGTGGTTGTTCACTTATTCTGTGAAAAAAATTTCTCCTTATGCTTTATTGGAAGTGTCGTACATCTGATATAATTGTTAATTTGTTATATAGATAACTACTGGATACAATGATAAGGGTCTCAAGCTTTATGATCCGGGCTATCTCAACACAGCACCCGTTCGTTCATCAATATGTTACATAGATGGTGATGCAGGGATTCTCAGGTATCGAGGTTACCCGATTGAAGAGTTGGCCGAGCGAAGCTCCTTCTTAGAAGTGGCTTATCTTTTGAGTAAGTGTTATTAAATAAATTTACATGCATATCTTAAGCTAAGCCTCACTTCTATGCAGAATCAGATTTCTTGAACTGCTTTTAGTAAATTTCAGTCATTGTTCTTGTTAAATTTAAAAGAGTTTGTTTCTCCATGGTTCTTCTTCATAATATGGTTTATAGTTTATCAATTGCGTTACTTGAATTATGCAGTGTACGGTAATTTACCATCTGAGAACCAATTAGCAGACTGGGAGTTTGCAGTTTCACAACATTCAGCAGTTCCTCAAGGAATCTTGGTGCGCTCATATCTTAGTTGTCCTGCAAAGCTTTAATTACTTGTATGCTAGGATACTAATTCTGTCCCACTCTCAAATGCTATCTGTTATCTTAGAAGACAGGTTACAACCTCTTTATTATATTTCTTACTATACTTATCTCAGAAGTGTCACCCCCTTGGAGCATGGAACTTCTGGAAAACCAAGGGCATGTACCTATTAGATATGTTTGGCTATTTACCGCATCTGGTAGCTTTCTGGTCTCAGGAATTGCCATTCCAAATGACTCAAGTGGGGTAAAATATATTTACTTCAGACTTCTGTCTGTCTGAACTTACTCTAGAGAGCTTGCTATTTTACTTTACCTGAACCTGCAATGTCAGCGTTCAGTGCCGTTGTTAAAGGAGAACCGAGAGTGTTACGGCGGAAAAACTTAGTTCTACCAAATTGTCATACGATCACACCATCAGATGATATTAGATACATCTTTTCCAGATGTCCAGATTTGGTCATTTAAGACCATATTTCATGTAACTCCTAGTGATTGCACAATGATTTCAATATGAACGATTTCGAGCATAGAGTAACTGAGGTAATAGTGTGATCTTGTGTTGCAGGATATCATACAGTCAATGCCTCATGATGCTCATCCAATGGGTGTTCTTGTTAGTGCTATGAGTGCTCTTTCTATCTTTCATCCTGATGCCAATCCAGCTCTTAGGGTAAGCAAAATTTCGATTTCGAAGTTCCCAACTTTTCTACCCTCTTTTTCCTCTTTGTTGTGATGTTGTAGTACACTGGTACATTATGCATATATGTGAATCTGTGGGCAATATATTTGCTTGAGAAACATCCTTTTTTTGCGTTAAATATATTTATGGCATTGGATGTTCCTTTACATGTAGTCATTGCATCGGATGTTCTTGTTAGTGCTACAAGTGCTCTTTATATTTTATCCTGATTCCAATCCAGCTCTTTGGGTAAGCAAATTTTCGAAGTTCCTATTTTCAATGTGCATATGCATGAATATGTAGATGATATATTTTTCCCTGTCCAACTCTCATCTATAGATTAAATTGCTCCTGCTGGCCTTCTTAGGGATCCATTATCATGGAACAAAGGGTGGGGGGTTGAAATACTCTCAAACTTGAATTTGTTGTTAAGAGGCCAGGATTCTCAACTATGGTGGAGGTGGACTATCTTGGTGCATCACTCTCCAAAGGTTGTTGGGGAATAAATTGACTTACTTTGGATCACACAATCTGATTTAGCACTAACTGTAATTTTGCTGCTCGAGTTGACTTATCTTGAAATAGTGGAGTCTATAAATTTAGTCTGTTTGGCACTTCGGCGTGCTTGGCGACCATTGATAGCTAGATATCCAAGTATCGGAAATACAATCTTTCGACTCTAAACATGTGTGTTTATGTTGATGCAGGGCCAAGATATATACAATTCTAAACAAGTGAGGGATAAACAAATAGTTCGCATCCTTGGAAAGGTTATTTCTATTTGATTTTTCCTTGGCTTTTTCTTGATTGCTTAAACTGCTGAATAGTTAAATCATGAACTCATGCTCCTTTTTCATGGGTATGCCTGCGCTGTTTACATTATTGCACTAACCCGTCATGTTAATTGTATGTTTGCAGGCACCCGCAATTGCTGCTGCTGCTTACTTAAGGATGGCTGGAAGGCCACCTGTTCTTCCATCCAACAACCTCTCTTATGCAAAGAACTTCTTGTACATGCTAGATTCTTTGTATGTTCTATCACTTGACCTTGCTCTAGCTAGAAAGAAAATTTAACTGATGCCTAAACTGAATACAAACAATTATTGTTCTTTCTTAACCCAGTTTAACAGTATGACTTGCGTGGTCCGTGACATTCTTGTTTAGTGATGCAAGATCTAGCTGGCATGTTAACAATTTGCTCCATGAACGTGCAGAGGTAATAGGTCTTACAAACCCAACCCTCGACTTGCTCGTGTAGTGGACATTCTCTTCATCTTACATGCGGAGCATGAAATGAATTGCTCAACAGCAGCTGCTCGTCACCTTGCATCAAGGTAGGCATTTTCTTGCACTATCAAAAACCATATAAGTTTTAGCCCTACTGATACTCCAAATCCCAATGTTTGTGCAGTGGTGTTGATGTGTACACAGCTCTAGCTGGAGCACTTGGAGCATTGTATGGACCCCTTCATGGGGGTGCAAATGAGGTACAACTTTTGATGTACTAAAATGATGAGATCTTTCTACATGAGCTTTCAAATATAGTGAGCTCTCTCTCCCTCTCACCAAACAATTGCTGGTAGCAGCAAGCATTATAGTTGATCATGCTGTTATTAAATGGTTTACAGGCCGTGCTCAAGATGCTTAGCGAGATTGGTAGTATTGACAATATTCCAGAGTTCATTGAGGGCGTGAAAAACAGGTGTGCATCATTTTCTGTTAATCATCTTTAACATAAAGAAAATTGTCTATTCACAGTTTAACCATTTCTACTTCTTTTTTCTATTCCTTTTCCAATTCCCCTATAGGAAGCGTAAGATGTCTGGTTTTGGGCACCGTGTCTACAAAAATTATGATCCCAGAGCAAAAGTGATTAAGAAGCTAGCAGAAGAAGTATTTTCGATTGTTGGCCGGGATCCTTTAATTGAGGTGAGCTTTACACAGCTCAGAAGTTGAACACAGCTATTTCATATATCTTATCATTTTTAAGCAGCAGAATTTGTAGTGTATATGTTTAAGCTAGCTCTATTCTGTTATTTCTGGAATTTCGTGAGGAGGCCAAGGCAGTAATATTGGTGCTACTGATCACATGAACAATCTGACGTGATTAATGTATTTCATCTGTGCTTGAAAAGAGAGAGAACAAGTTTGAGAAGCTAATTTCTCCAGGTCTGTTGCATGTCTTTTGTGTGTGTAGTAGAGGTGATAGAGATTATTATTTTTTCGATTTTACTAAAGTTTTATATCAGGATGGAGAGAATACTTTTAGATGTGATCAGGTTTGCTGGTTTAATATTTTTTATGAGCTATTGAGAAAAGATCCGACGGTACAAGGGCATATGTCCTGTTTACTCTCTTAGTCTTGAGCAGAAAGCACTTAATGTAGTTTGCATATTTTCTCGCGTTATCCAGGTTGCCGTTGCTTTGGAAAAAGCCGCACTCTCAGATGAGTACTTTGTAGAAAGGAAGTTGTACCCTAATGTCGATTTCTACTCTGGTTTAATCTACAGGTGAGCATAATTTCACTTGAATCTTTACGTAACAACGGCACTCCCTCTGCTTCGGTTCACTTGTCGTCCTTTATTAAAAATAGATGGTTCAAAATAGTTGTCAATTTTAGAAAATCAAGATATAATTAACTCTTAATTTTTCACCTTACTCTTACTCAATAAATGTGGAGAGGGATTAATACGGTGAAGAAGAGTAATATCAAATTGAAATCAAAGAATATATAAGGATAAACACGAGGTGTAAAATGGACCGTAGGGAGTAATACTTTGTTGAGCGACAGGGCAATAGGATTTCCCACGGAGTTCTTTCCCGTTTTATTTGCGATCCCTCGCATGGCTGGCTACTTGTCACATTGGCGTGAGTCCCTAGATGATCCTGATACCAAGATAATGAGACCAGCACAGGTAACATAACTTGATCCCTTTTGCCTTTGTAATTGTCCCGAGTTAGGTAATTCTATTTAGATGATATTAATTCTCTCTTTTGCAGGTGTATACTGGTGTATGGTTGCGTCACTATATGCCCCTCAAAGATCGATCACCTTCAACCGACACTGATAAGTTTGGTCAGGTATCAGTCTCCAATGCCACCAGGCGAAGGTTAGCTGGTTCAGGGGACTAGACTTGTTCATACTTCAGACATTACGTCAGAATTTTGTAGAAAAATACAGCATCAAGTTCTTTTTTAGGTTTTCCCCGCAATGCAGATACACTCTTCTTTCTTCTTAAACTTGCATGTAACAATGTGCGAATTGGGGTGAGGGCTGGCTAGTAGGTCAATGTTTTTAATTACAAATTATGCTTTCATGTTTTACAAATTATGATGCCNCCCCCCACCCATCTTCCCTTATTTCTTCCAAGATAATTGCCAAAAGATATGTGTGATATTATGGTTTCAAGTTAACCAATCGATATATATCTGTTGAAGAACACAATGCTTATATCATAAGGCCGGAAACAAACTATGTTTATGGATAGCATAGACAGGATGTCTAACCGTTGCAGCAAGCATTGGGGGAAGTAAAACATGTTCCTTCCTTTTGCAACTATATAGCTTTAGCTTCAGTTATATTCAGTTTTAGCTCTGTATTTGACTCGGAGGCCATGAGAGGAGTCGACCCTTAAATATAAGAAAAGCCAGTGGGTTTATGGCCTAGACCACCCCTAGCAGGTTGATAATCAAATTAGTACAGATTTATGTGAGTCAGTGCAGGGAGAATTTGTCATGAGAAGCCTAAGACAAGTTATAAAGAATCTAATCGCGAACTTCCCGGTACTATTTTAATTGCATTGTTCTTTGCCGAGATATCTGTGGCTGGATAAGAGCAAATGGCCAGAATTCAGTGGCTGGATAAGAGCTAATGGCCAGAATTCAGTGGCGGATCTAGCACTTCATGAGATAGCACTTCATGAGAATCAACTAACTAAATATCTTTTCGCGAATTCAATTATTATTATATAAATTAAAAATCCAAATGTGGAATCCACCTCAGCCAGAAGTTAGTTCCACAATAGAGGTACATAAAGAGGAGAAACTAGAAACTTATATTCACTACCAAGGCATAATTGGATATCCTTTAGGACTTTTCCCGGACAAAGCATTCGATCAACACCAAGAAGCCGACATAGGAGACTTCTGTCTTGTGCCTGTGCGGGCTTATCCAATGATTTTTTTAAAATTTAAAATTTTCTAATTAGCTTAGTCAATCATCAAAGTAAATTAACTAATCGATTCATCAATCTCATATAACCTTGAGAAGCTTTGCAATTTTTATTATTATTATTATTTTTTCTGAAATCATGGTTCAGCATGAGCGATTTGATTTTAGTGGCTAGCTCGATTTACCTTACTCATAATTAGAGCTGCTCGTCATACCAAGCTAACCACCTTAGCTGTGCAAGCTCTTAGAAGATTAGAAGTCTGAAACTTAAATTGGTGAAGTTTGAAAGTAAGAACAATTTCTTTTGTCGTGTATCCGATTAATGCAACCTTCTAAAACATTTCTTGAATTATTTACTTATGAGGGCGTATAATTCGTAACCTGATGCTATTATTATGTTTATATAAACCGTGGTTTTCTCCTATGACTTTTGTTTGCCTTGTTAGGATGTGTAATTAATTTGTATCTTATTACTATGATTTTATACTGTTTATATTTGTCAGCACGCTTCTATAATATGTTAAAAGTCACCAACATTTTTCAGACCAAAATACAAAAAAAGTTACCGTAGAATATTCAAAATGTAATTTCATGATATTCACATTTTTATAAGGTTTTAACAATTTATGAATATCAAAATTTTAGAACTTCACAGGGCGCATGCATTGAGATTTATGCGATGCTTTCGCTGTATTAGATAAAACACTTCTCTCTCCCGGGGTGAAGCGGATGCTCGAAATCCAACTAGAGTAATCTACTGCTGCTCCCGCTTAATCGTGTCCGATTTGCTGAGGCTAGTTTGGCTTCACTCACTTCAGAATAAGGAAAAAAGAATAAGGAAGGAGAAAAAAGAATAAGGAAGGAGCATAGCCGCTAGAAAGAGAAAGAAATCCACTCTATAAGTAGCAAATGTTATTTGATGCCATCGGATTTCCAAATATCCCATTTTACAACAAATCCAAGACTACTATTTGCAGAATCATGGATTCAGAATAATATAAAGTATGATATATCAAGCACACCAACGTTTTATGAAAATTACAGAATTGCGCTTTCATGTTGAAGAAGACATACTACTTTTAACATTTTCTTGCAACAGACAACTTTGATACATAAAGTGCCAGTGCAGAACTGTTTAGTCTTACCGGCTTGTAAATTTTGATCTTGCGGATGAAGCCATGGAAGAAAAACCACCTGGTTTCTTTATAGAAGAAACTTGGCTGGGAATAATTGGAAAAAAGAAAAAGAAGATTTAGAGAAGAATAAAATGGGTTATGGTTAAAGTATAAACAACTACAAGTATGTGTTTACCTATGATTTCTTTGCACAGCCTTATTCTTCATAGCAGCTAAATTCTTTACTTCTGGACTGTAAGAAACAGCAGAAGAGAGAGTGATCCACTTGAACATAGAGGCTATTTTAAAGAAGCAAAGAAAACAGCCATCACACACACAAAAAAAAGTTACACAAACAGTAGCTGTTTTCTTTATCTAGAACTAGAATTGTTAAATTATCTTGGCACAATTTTCCAATCAAACTGCATAAACCATGAATCCACCTTGGATATAAGCCCATGAAAGTAGAGATAGTTGAGGGAAGGTCTAAGAACAGCAAACACCGGGAAAGACCATCCAGTATGGGGTGGGGAGGAGAGCATTTGCATGAATACAATAGTGTCCGAGCCATGTAATAGTTCTAATGGAGGCCAAACTTACCTGTTGACAAACTCTATTTTTGCCTTCTTCATCAAGGAACTCTTTGTGTTGCCAAAACTGCTACCAAGTCCACTACCTACAAGTTACCTCTTTATTCAGGAACAAATAGAGGAGTTACCTTATCACTGCAATGTGTCCCTTATGACAATATACCACGTATTTGAAATTCACATAGCATAGTTAGTTTGATAATGGAAAAGGTATCTAACGAAAAAATGAAGCATACCATAAAAGCTTCTTTTATTGCTAGAAGGCGGAACCTTTGTGCAGACTTGAACTTGTCGGCTTTTCCGTTCTACACAGATAACAAAGATTCAATCTCAATAGTTCGACTACAAGACAATAAAATGGTAACTTACAGCATCTCCGTTAAAATAGAAAATAAACTAAACACATTTAAAGAACTAGATAAAGTCAAACATGATCAAAACGACACAACATATCACCATGAAAGACCAAACTAAAATTTCTGAGCAGGAATTGTTTGGAACTCCCGAGCTGATACTGAATTCTGTAATACACTCTTACAAGTCCAAACATAGTCCTTTTAGAGGTAATTGGAAAATTTCCCCCTGTTGTTAAAGGCAACAGCCTAATTACTCTAGATCAGCATCTGAATATATGACAGCTCATTTTGGCCTCAACTAGACCTAGTGGTAGATGAGTTGATAAAGCATTATTCTATTGATTCTAGTCAAATTACATCAAGTTAAAAACAGAAAATGGTGAATAACAGATGCTAGATAAAGATCAAAACTCACTTTCAAGACCTCAAGTAAACTAACATCATGTATAATGCAGCATTATGTCCTTTCAAAATGGTGAATACATTTTAATCTTGAGAAAATCAAATCATGAGCGCTTAAGATATAAATCACTAGTTTAAACTGACAATGAAAGGATGGTACCACTTATCGGTGGCGGATGCAGAATCTTAAATTAATGGGTGCTGGTTATATTTAAAGCACACGCCGTATTGTAGCATATAATCAATGGATTCAATTGAATCCTACATTTTTGTCACAAACTATAGATAAGTAAATAAAAAGTCACGAAAATTCAAAAAAAAATATAAATTTTGAATCATCGAATTTAAAGTTTATATCCAACCGATGACACAAATCACTATGACTACCAAGTATGAA